>JAVYIG010005595.1:0-65689 GCA_035222895.1 Strongylocentrotus droebachiensis | reverse complement strand
GTCCAGGATTGTCTGATGTGCATTGCAGATTGCTATTTTTGTGCTTCGCGCTTAACATTTTAGGCCAAGAGCATTAGGTCAAAAAAGGCTTAAACCTGGACATTTTGGTAACAAGCTGATTTTTTCAGGATAGGTCCAGAAATATGTCTAGAATAACATACTAAAAGTCCTCATGTATCCTCCTTGAGCGTTTTCCGTAATCCAAGATGGCGTCCAAAATGGCCGCCATTTCCTGAATTTCTTATAGCTTTGCAACTAGATCACCCAAATACAAAATTTAAATGTCTAAATATATGTTTTTTAGCACAAGGAACTCATTAAAATACATGTTGATAAATTTTGAAATACACAAGTAGCTATAAACCACTTTAGCCCATCCGAAATCCAAAATGGCGCCCAAAAATGCCGCCATTTCCTGTATTTCTTATAACTGTGCAATTAGATAACCCAAATACCAAATTTAAATGTCTAAATATATTTTTTCAGCATAAGCAACTCAACCAAATACTTATTAATACATTTGTTAACACACAAGTAGCAGTAAAACTACTTGAGCCTTTTCCGAAATCCAAAATGGCACCGCAAAATGGCCACTATTTCCAATTTTATCTCATTGTATTAAAGTAGATACGTTATGAATACAATCAAATATACTAGAAAAGCACCATTGGTAATACATATCAGTACAAATAAACCTTTCATTAAATAATTAAATACCTCTGATACATAAAGTATACACACCCACCCACCCACCCACGCACACACATATGCACACATATATGGCTGCTTCCATCAGACTGACAGTGTGCAACCGTGAAGAGTACTCAACGTTAGATGGAACTGAAAATGGAGACACATTAGTACCAATTAATGTTGCAAAGGCAAAAGTCACAAGGTTTCAAACAGGAAATACACCTCAATAAGGGAGTTTACAGATAGCACATGGTACAATTGACCCCAAATATCCACAGATCTTTTACACATGGAGAAGTTCCACTTTGAGCATATTAGAATAATAACTGCCAAAGTCCTAGATGTGCTTCTAGAATACCTTTTGTTTGCCCTCTTGAAAAGAATACTTCCACCTGCGTATCATAGAATGTACCGTTGGTGCATAAATAAATAATGTTACATAACTTTCATGAGCGCATATCCAGTATTCATCTCTGTGGGTTTTACCTTTCTGGTACAAATGACCTTTATCTGCCCATGCGCAGATTGTATCTATGAACTGGCTTATAGCACATATGCCATGTCATCTCAGCTAGTCATTTCTGTCGCCAATATTGTTGGAATAGCTGCGTATAAACACCGGAAGAGTGGCTCACGTAAACAGGTAGACATCTTGAACTGAGCAACATGAGCTTTGTCCTTCATGGAGTGGTTTCATGAAAGTGGCCATGCAGAGTGACCAGTACGAGAATTGAAACTCTGCCCTTCATAAATTTAGACCCCTCCAATCCGAGTACCATCTACACTGCACTATACTTTGCACAGTCACAATGTGAAAAACATAACTTAAGAATATGTGCAGTAACATTTGACCAGCCCTCGTACATCAAGGCAGCAGAGATTGTAGCTTCTTCTCAAGACCTAGGAAAAGTAATCGTCCGTTTTAGTGGATTTAACCTCCTCATGTCATATCTCGGCAGCATATAGTCCCTTGCATGGGCGGAAGTATGCTTGCAGAGCTATGGGAGACAGTGTACGCCACAGGGTCTGTCTTACATATGCAATCTGGTCATGCATTTTCCCCTTCTCTTCGTGCTCACATTCTTACTTCAGCTGCCCGCATTGGCGTGTTGATGGGTAAACCTGGCGTCTTAGACAGCATAGATAAGGACCACTTAGCGAATCTGTATGGTGCACTCCTCAACCAGGACAAGAAGGTGACTGCTGTACCTGAGAAGAGTGTGTCAAACAGTTAAAGTCAGATCATTTCACAACTCTTTGACCGGGCAGCAGGACACAGTAGGACAGGGAAACTTTGGTTGCAGTATATCCGACATTTATGTGTCTCTTCTGCAATGTTTCATTCCAGCTGAAAAGGACAGGGGACTGGAAGCTCCATCTCAGCTGTGGTGAGGGAAATGATACAACATTTCCATGCTGCAGGACATCTTCCTAGTTCAAATCTGTCAGGTTGTTTTTACAACAGATGGAAGCTCTAGAGCAAACCATGCCAGGAAATGAATATACACAATTTGCAGAAAAGGGATACTTCACCATCCGCCGTGTGGATTTATTCTGGGGTGGAAACTTCTCTGATCAGACCATTGAGAAGTTCCTGATGCGTCGGCTGAAAACAAATAGAGAAATGACTCGTGGACGTGGAATCACAGACAGTACATTGGCTAAGTGGGTTCATGGACTTCCTCACTGTGTTCCTACCTGTGATGAACTGGAACAGTTCACCGGAGTACACACTGGTATATCAGAGCAGCATAAAGACATACAGCAAAGTACCAGGTCAAGAGACAATAAAGAAAGATGTATCTTTGTTGGATGGCTGCAGGCACATCACCATTTGCTGGATACGAAACTAATTGCCTGGTCTCCTTGTCAACTGGCATCGTCGCTGGCTCATCTGTTAATTGTCATTAACCTGTACAAATCGGCCTAGTAGCGGCATCCGAAACGATGAATGGTAGGAAGTTAACAGATATCAAGCTACGTACATCGTAAGGACAAGGTGAAGACCATTGGTGCCAAGAGTAAGAGAGTGAAAATCAGGGGACAAAGCACATAGGTCAACTCAACGCTACTGTTCAACAGAATCACATGTGTCCTGAATAACAACACTGAGATGGAATCGTTCTTTGCTTATGAACCTTTTCCCACGCACTTTCCCTTTCAAAGGTGGGGTGATGCGGAAGCAAGCAAAGAGTTATCTGGGTCTCCTGCTGAATTCGTTCTCCAAGCAATCCAACCTGCCAGAAATGGTCTCTTTGTTTAAGATGGTGGTCGCCTACTGCACCCCTAAGCATTATGGAGCTCATTTGACGGTAGTGTTCGATGGATATGGAAGTGCAACTTCGACAAAGGTATATAGCTGAGACGAATAGCCCAAAGATGTACCTCTTTATTTGATGGTATTATATGCCAACAAGCACAACCCAAAACAGCTTTCCTTGCCAACAGCAACAATAAGATGAGACTTATACAAACTCTACGTGACAAAATACGTATCAAGCAGGCAGAAGCGGATGCCACTACCCTGATTGTCTCTACAGCACAAGCAGTAGCAGAGTCATACAGGTGCCCGTTGTTGTCGTTGGTAAGGACACAGACTTACTGGTCATGCTAGTTGCTCCGGCAACCACTTCCACAGATATGCACATGCTATGCCGCAGTAATCCTGTCACGGTCCTGTCAACATTCATGAAATTCAGCATGCCATAGGGGACACTAGAAACTGCCTGATGTTTCTTTATGCTTTGGCAGGGTGTGATACGGTCTCTGCAATCTACCGTCAGGGCAGTCGTAAAACTTTCAATATGGTCCACAAGAAACTTGACTATGACTTGCTTGATACATTCGCAGTGGAAGCACCCATTACAAGGTAAACAAAGAGCCGGGAACTTGGGGCCAGCAGTTTTGAATATCTTGATGACTACCGTCACACTGCATACACTTAAACGAGCAATTGGTCGCAGTTCTCTGAGTTCATCCTTTCAGTTAGAAAGTCTACCTCCAACTAGTGCTGCAGCAAAGCAACATCCATACCGCACATATCTTACAGTCATTATGTATAAAAAGCTTTAGCGACCTTGGTACTAATGTGTCTACATTTTCAGTTCCATCTAATTTTGAGTACTCTTCACGGTTGCACACTGTCAGTCTGATATCGTTGAGGATGATGGAAGCAGCCATATGTGCATGTGGGTGTGTGTGTGTGTGTACTTTATGCATAAGAAGTATTTTTTAATTAAAAGATTGTTGTACTGATATGTATTTCAATGGTGCTTTTCTAGTCTAGACATTAGATTATTTTCATAACGTATCTACTTTAGTACAATGAGATAAAATTGGAAATAATGGCCATTTTGGGTGCCATTTTGGGTGCCATTTTGGATTTCGGGAAGGGCTCAAGTGGTTTTACTGCTACTTGTGTGTTTCAAAATTTGTTAATAAGTATTTGGTTGAGTTGCTTATGCTGAAAAACATATATTTAGACATTTAAATTTGGTAATTGGGTTATCTAGTTGCAAAGTTATAAGAAATACAGGAAATGGCGGCAATTTTGGGCGCCATTTTTTATTTCGAAAAGGGCTAAAGTTGGTTTATAGCTACTTGTGTGTTTCAAAATGTATCAACATGTATTTTATTGAGTTCCTTATGCTAAAAAACATATATTTAGACATTTACATTTTGTATTTGGGTTATCTAGTTGCAAAGCTATAAGAAATTCAGGACATGGCGGCCATTTTGGACGCCATCTTGGATTGCGGAAAACGCTCAAGGAGGATTTATGAGGACTTTTAGTATGTTAATCTAGACATATTCCTGGACCTATCCTGAAAAAATCAGCTTGTTACCAAAAATGTCCATGTTAAAACTAATGCTCTTGGCCTATTTAGCTCGTTGCTTTTGATGCTGCGTCCTTGCATTTGGCGCACTGCATTTCTATGATGCTGTTGATTGAACAAATTGAATAAATTCATCAATTCCTGATGAAGCCGTATGAGCGAGAATTCAATTTATTCTTTTCTCATATACGGTTGTCTTATTTACTTCGTATATATGTATGTATTATGAAAATGAGATAGCAAAATGTGTATATTGATGGTCATCTTGCGAGTAATAACCATTAACTACTCTCATCGGACTCTCACCATTAATTTTTCTCTTCATTTTTTAATTTTTTTTTATGGTGAATTATTGGGGGGGGGGATGATTGTACAGGCCACCCCCCCCCCCCACCTGAAATATTGGGGGGGGGGGGATATATCCCCCCCCCCCCGGGATCGACACCCATGGACATACTCGTCTATCCATACTGTTCGTGTGCTGCACTTTCATTTAAAAGAGGCTCACAAACAACTTCAATAACAGGCCTCATTCCGCAAATGTTTTTAATTTTACAACTGCTAATAGCCACATTTAGAATCAGATGTTACAAATTATTGCATTTCAAAAGCCCGGAAAGCAAGTTGAAAGAACATTCCGTGTTGCTACGTCGGGCAATACTGTGTCAATGTTAAGCGTCACCTAAAAAAGCTATACCATTTCAACCAGAATGAAATGGAGACACATCAGTCTTTCAACGAAGAAACAATGAAAACAAATCTGTTAATCAATATCCATTTCTTACCTTCACCGTCGACGCGTGGGCTTGCAAGTCTCCTTCGCAAATCTCGCCTAAATCTTCCTAAATATCCAGAGCTAAAGACGAACAATAAAACGCAATAACTTTTCCAGATGCCAAAATAATACTCGAGCTTAAACAAAACAGAATAGCCGGAAGGTATAATCACGCAAATATCCAATGCGAGTCATAAATACAGACGAGAGAGACAGTTTTTTTAGCTGCAATTGTTGTCGAAAGCGCGGGAGGAATAAAATGCTTTCATCAGCGATCGAGCGTTCACGTCGCCTGCAAACTGTCCCTGCATTTATCACAGTTGGATACCGAGGTTTCCCGGTCAATGTCCCCCAATAATACAGCGTAGATGTACGTATACGTACTCGTCTACGTATGGAATTGATGATGATTGAATGCGCGCGCGCCATATTCAATGGCAGACATTTCATAAAACTTGCAGAAAGCTTACGAAAGGCTTGTTAAGATATATAGCGCGGTAAACTGTAAACAAAACTGTAAAATACGTACTTTACAGTTCTGTGAGTAAACTACCGCAAAAAAAAGAAGAACCGCCACGGTTGTTTTACTTGTAAATAAATGGTAACTGCGCGCAACAAGGACTTACACATAATGTCATCATAATAAAAATCTGCCGCGGATTTTGGCAGAAAGGGAGTGGCAAGTAAGGTGACCAAATAAAGCAAGAGAACGAGAAAATTAATGGGAGATATGAAGTGAAGGGAAAGAGAGGGTAGGAGAGATGAAGTGATAACGAGACGAAAATTAGATGAGAGTGAGAAAATGAGAAACAGACAGAGGGAAAGAGAGTGGTTTTAATGATAGAGACGAGAAGAGAAGAAGTCAATTAAATTTAAGAAAGCAACAGGTGAATGAGGACACATCAGAAAGAAAGACAGAATCATTAACAACTAATGAAGAGGGCTGAACAAAGGCAAGACATTATCGTTGAAACCGTGACACGTGCGGTATACTTTTCCATGACAATCAATTTCCAAGGGGGAAATTGACGGATAATTGAGTTTTTCAATGGATAGGATGTCACGAAATGGTACATTAGTGATGCCAAAATAAAGAAACGGCCAACGCATCGGTCGTCAGCGGCACGATCGCAAACACTTTCAAATAATCAACTTCTGGGCAATTTTATTCTTCACAATTTAATGGAAATCACGTTCACATTATGCAGGCCTAATAATTATGTAAATGTCAACTTCAATAGGTGGTGTTCAAGGCTATTGCAATTACCATTTTTTGTTGATATTGTGTTCAGCATGTTTTCAAAGTACTTTGCCATGTCATTTCATGTGATGTTTGAGACTTTTTAAAAGACTTTGGCTTTGGTTTGCCCAGGGTTTTTAGCCTTTGCTGCATGTGAATATTTGAGAATGGACTGAAATTTGTCAAACATGAAATGTGGAAGTGGGATGAATATTTTAGAGAGTGAACAAATCCATAATTCGCCTTGCGTCATGCATGCATGTAGTGTAAGAGAAGTGGACGATTTAGGAAGAGAGAAAAGAGGAAGAGGAGAGGCAATATTATAAGGAGGAGGAGAAGAAGAAGAAGAAGAAGAAGAAGAAGAAGAAGGGGATGATCACATGTTTCAAAGGGAGGAGAGAATGAAACAAAGAAGGAGATAACGATAATAATGATGATGGTGATGGATGGATGGTGATAATGGTGATAATGACGATGATGATAACTGTGTGCTGTTGAAAAGATGATAATAAATTATTGCAAGGGAGAGGGGGAAGGAAAACTTAATAAAAAAAGAAGTACCGTAACTGCAAACAAAAACTTCAAACAAGAAAGCAAAATAGGATTAAGGAAAGAAGGATCAAATTAGATAACACGACGGGTATCATGTTTACGCTCTTCCATCCCTTTAAGAGCCTTGATCGACTCCCCTATGTATTTCTCAGCAACAACACACACACATTACCGCATCCTCTAGCGTCCTTCTCATTAGAATTGCCTATCTCCCGTCACCATAGCAACGTAAAGAAGCTTTTTGATGCGATCCTCCATCTCGAAGGAAATAAAAATTGAAAGAGAGCGAGAGAGCTAGGGGAGGGAGAGAGAGAGAGAAAGAGAGGGAGAGAGGGAGAGAAAGAGAGAGAGAGAGAGGGAGAGATAGAGAGAGAGAGAGAGAGGGAGAGAGAGAGAGAGGGGGAGAGAGAGAGAGAGAGAGAGAAGAGGGGAGAGGGAAAGAAAAACAGACGTTGCTCCTTAAAGATGATTTAAGATTATAAAGCGTTGCTGGGCTACCGTCCTGCGCGTTGGGAGCAGTCGGTTGCCAATTTTCACGACTTGTTGAGAAGCTTAGTGGGCTGTTTGCATCAGCGGTTGTATCCAGTTACATGGGTATATAGAACATTTTGATTATTTTAAGATGGTGAGCGCAACAATCTACACGAGTGGCCGAATCGTGATTGTTATTAAACAATTAAGATGGTGTTGGTGTAATCATGGACCTATAGAGATGTAATTATTTTAAAAAGGTAGAAACACCTTTAATAGAGGTGTTCACCTTTGCTTTTCAGATCCAGAAGGGCGTTACTTCGTGTACTTTTAACATAGTTAACACCTTTCTGGCTCTCAACAGACGTAAATTTGTTTTATTCCTTTCTTCCGATTCCATCACCCGAACCCCTGTCCCATTCCTCCTCCCCCTCCACCTCCTTCTCTATCATTTCCCCTTCTTTCTCGACATGTTCAGAATCACTCCCGTCTCCCGTTATTTGTAACTCTTTGTATTTTTCTTTATCACCACCTTTTCTCTCTCCCCCTCTCTCTCTCATCTGTATCTTCTCTATCATTTCTCTTTCCTTAAAGACTCTCTCTCCCTCTCTCTCTCTCTCTCCCTCTCTCTCTCTCTGTATGTCTCTTTCCTTCAATACACATTCATCAAATGCAACAAATATTCAACAATATGAAAAGTCATGTCATTTTTTTGCAATGCCAATAAAATAGCTTATTTATTTTTGAAACATATTGTGCCCAGTAACCTCACAGGCAAAGATTTTTTTTCACATTTTTTTCCATAGTTTTTTTTTCCTTTCTCTCAAGTAATTTTCTTTGATGAAGAGAATGCCATTCAAAATATGTAATCCTAACGAGTTTGGTGTACAATATATATAACAATCTAGTTTATGATAATAATCCATGCTTTATTTCTTGTCAGTGCGAATGGGTTTTGGTGTACTACAACACATACAACCGACAGTACACACAAGGGGAAACAGTACCGCTTTAAAGTTCCAGACAATCACTATCACCGTAGTACATTCATTTCAACTTCAACTTGGCAACAATATACATGGTTAACTAATACTCCAAAATTTCAGGCTGAATTAAAAAAATCCATAAGTGGTGACCACTTTTTCCAGGTAATAATACAAGATCTTTAAGAAAACAAAAACTTTAATTAATTAATTAATTAATTTACAACCATGTACAGTGCAGTACCGTCAGTATTTCATGAATGTACTAAAGTTAATAATCATAGCTACATACGATGTATCTAATCACTTTTTCTAGGCATAGAAATGCTACCGATTATCACCTAACGATTGCAATTTCTTTCCGTATGAAGCTAAAACGAGGAAAAGGCAAAATTCGCAACAATTTCATCCTGCTACACACTACAATCTATTATCCGTATTGCACACACACAAAATGTATACTGTCGATAAACACAACAAAAATTACATGAATCATAACTCTAAAGCTAGATGACTCTAATTAACACACACACAACCCCAGATACAAACAATAACTGGATTAAAATTAAGTGCAGAAAGATTTGCAACTTCATAGCAAACAAGCCGAAGGAAAATTAAACACTTCATTCTTATTACAAAATAGTAATACTTATATACTAAAAGTAGACTGTTAGAGGGTTCTACTTTAAAAATGTATTTCACGTTGGACGTTACTCCGATTATTAAAAAGAGGAAAAGGTATTGATTGGTATAAATAAGTATGTATGGCTGGATATAAACCCACAATTAAGCATTATTAACTAATTAAAACATTAAATATCACATTATACGCAGCATTGTCAAATTATTTCATTTTAGAATTGCATACTCCCTCTACTGCCCAAGTGTAGGTCTGTGGAGAGCCAGAAGGGCGTCGGCTCTGCATTAAAATGAGAGTCGACGCCCTTCTGGCGCTTAGCAGACGATTCACTATCTAAGGCTTTAACACTCTTCTTTGTCTCTTTACATCTTAATCAATCTCACAATTTTCTTTAAAAAAACAAAATAATCAAAGGATACGAAGTCACGCCAGACTTTTCGACTAAAAATCTGTAAAACTTAATAAACTTGGCAAAAAGCAATAAATGTACCATTCTTGTTATAATTAATTCATAGTTTCATTATAGTATTGAACTGTGTTGATAGTTATGATCACATAACACAAACAGGGTATGGTAAATTGGCACGGTGTAATTCAAATACGTTTTAAAAACGATGTGGACATGTACTACAAGATAAAAATGCATAACAATAATAAAACCATATGGAACAGATTGTTGGGTATACATGTATCACAAGTATATATCTAATTCGAATCGAAGAAAATTGCTAACAATAAAAAATCCAATATTTACTTCTCTCTTAAAAGGCACATGCAAGAATTTCTTTCGCAAACATTTCCAAAAACACAATTGTTCAAAAGAAACAAGAAAACTCAAGTTTGTTTTTTCATTACTTTTCCCTGCTCTACAAATGCTAAAATTTGGTGAGATTATAGGAATATTCATTCACAAACATTGGAATATGAAATAGCATCTATGATATATGAGGGGGCATGTGAAAATTATATAAAGTGAATGGGGGGGGGGGGGGGCAAGGAACTGCGGTTTTCTGAAAATAACCTTTTATCATCTGCCACAGAAGTTATTTTAGTGGGATGTCAGAAAAAATGCTAGAGAAGCACTACCTTTTACTTGCTTAATTCCAGGTAATCAATAGATATTTCTCTTTCCAAATCTAGTCTTATTTTCTTTTAAAAGTTTACCTATATTTTAAAAACAAAGAAGAATTCCATATGTTATATGCTTATATATGTGTGCATTGTCTTACCACATCTACATGTATATGTCTATAAATAATCATACATGAAATATATGCTGTCATATTTTATTAAATAGAGAGCCTGCCAGAATTAGATCTTTGTTATTCCTAAAGATTTGTATGTTGATGCAAGATGGGCCTCTAGTCTTTTAAACAAATAAGTTCCCTTCTGCCTCTGAACATATCATCTGTTCATAACCAGAAAGATATTAACTCAGCATTAGAGTATATGAGTTAATGCACTTCTGGCTCCAAACAGATGATATATATTAATGATGTTCTTCTGAATACAGTTAAATTCAACTCAAAATTGTTTGTTGAGGGCGGGAAAGGAGTAACTCCATATTGAAGTGTGAGAGGTAATGCCCCTTTAGCTGCAAACAGACAATGCGTTTTTTTGCATCATTACGGTACTGGTTGAACATTGGATAATGCCCTGATTAATAATTAATAAATATCAATAATATTCATAGTAATTGAAGCAAGGCCAGCCTGGCACAAAGCAGTTTGACAAAAATAAAGCATTATTAGGAAGCATACAGTCAAAAATAAACGTCAAAACTTCTATACTTGGCAGATAATTCAAAAATATTGAAGTGAAATACAATATATGCTGTTAGAAATACATAACAAAATCCAAGATATGTGAAGTAATCTTGGTTAAATGATTAAAGCGTTACTATCTAGGTCTATTATTTGCAGTGTCGGAGTGTGTGTGCATATGACAGTATACTAAATAGTACCACACTATAACGTACCCTTGGGACTAGTATGAAAAATCTTGTGAATTAAACAACAAAATCTATATTGATATATAACTAAAAAGAATTCACAGCTATGGATATATTAAATTAAGAGAATTCACAACAAAATTTGGTTAAAAATTCAATGTAACACCTCAAACTAGCCATTTAAACCACTTAGAAAACTCGCCACGCAAAAAAAGTCATAAAATTCCTTTACAAACACACAATATCTTCAGGAAAAGTAAATAAAACAGAGCAAAAATATAGGAAACATCAATTGATTGATATACAATACAACTCACTATGGGCTAATCAGCTATTTCAAACTATGTATATTAAATGCAAATATATATATGTATACTGACTTGAAACAAACGGACGACTTCTCGCAGAAGCTAGCTAGCTACGATTCAACAACGCTCTCATACGAATGATAAGGAATGGATAATACTGTTATCGAAAGATACTTTAAAATATTCATCATGAAAAACGTGCACGTTAACTATATTGCTGCGACAAGACAAGTCATTGTATACCGATCATTAATAAGAGACAATAGACCTATTACAATTTTAAACCAGTTTAAATACAAATGACATCATGTCAGTTTACTACATGTATGTGACAATATTTTCTTCAAGAGCACTTCTGTACTATGTATATAACTATCTAGGCAGTGACTTATTACGGTATTATATATAGTCGTAAACATTCAAAATAGTGGGGTATTGTGGTGTAAATTGGAAATTGAGAGAGAGATAGAGAGACAGAGAGGGGGAGGGACAAAGAGGGGAGAGAGAGAGGGGAGAGAGAGAGAAAAAAGGGGGGAGAGAGAGAGACAGACGGAGAGAGAGAGAGAGAGAGAGAGAGGGAGAGAGAGAGGGGGAAGAGAGAGAGAGAGAGAGAGGGAGGGAGAGGGATTCAAACTTTCTTCTTTTAAATCCTTTGTGGAAAAAAAAAACTAGACCTATGCTTTAAAGTTATGCACTTTTTGAGTTTAAGTGACCATGACTTCAAAAGGTCTTGACTTCATTTCATAAAAACCGCCACTCACGACTTTACTGTCGTTTGTAAACGCGGATGGATACACCGATATGTGTAAGAAGGTCTTAAATCCCTTTCATTCAAACAGACAATGACAAGTCATAACCAAATTACTGGTACTTGATAAAATTGTCAAGTATTTTTAACCATCATAACCAATGTTACCGGAAAGGTACATAACCTTCAAAACTCCCAACATAGTCTACACGTATGGTACATTTTTGGATAACAACTACAAATACCCCAAAATTCATCAATATTCATCCAATCACAACTCTCGGATTAAAAATAACATCCTTTCACTTCAATGGATCCTTTCTGTGGATTACAAAAGGGAAAATAGCATTGTCTTTGAAAATTATCAATAAATTCATTTCGAAAATTGTACACGCACCAGTCAAGGTAAATTTAGCCCAGCACAAAATCGATCGTGCCATTGCTAGAAATGTTGTAACAATTTGGAAGCCTAATATTAGTATCTCATACATCACTACACATCATATATATATATTTATATATTCACGAAACGATAAGTCTCACTGAAACTGTCAAATGCAATTAACGCTAAATTTCTACAAAACACCAATAAAA
Source organism: Strongylocentrotus droebachiensis (assembly GCA_035222895.1). NCBI lineage: Eukaryota > Metazoa > Echinodermata > Echinoidea > Camarodonta > Strongylocentrotidae > Strongylocentrotus > Strongylocentrotus droebachiensis. The sequence continues at coordinate 52,898 of JAVYIG010005595.1, read as the reverse complement.
TCTCGACTAAAAACACAGCCTAATATGCCTTTGCTAATTAATTAAACCCCAAATCTAGAACACAAAAAAAATATATATATATTCCTAAAACAAAACCGACACGTAAAAGTGGCAAAAATGCACTTATATTGAAATGACAGAGATAAAATACAGAGTACAAGACTAACGTCAATGAAACTTAACGGCTCTGTCAAGACTAAACTCTCAATCGCTAGAGTAAGAACAATTCCGCTACATGATATCCTCATGCTAAAAATTTGCATATATGCAAATATATATATATTTATATATCTATATATATACTTGTACTGACAGACGCCTGATGTGCAACGTAATGACATCTTTCGAATAACCGTCTTATGTGCGTACCTTCTCGCTCTAACCCCTTCACACGATACACAATTTCAGGCACACATTAATAAACAAGTTACTGAAAACGCAGTTCTGATAATAGTTAACATTTTTCATAGATTTAGCACCTCAAAACACCTATCGACACGAATGAATATAATACAGGCAAAGATTTTGTAATCTGGATAGAGAAAAGAAAAAAATATATATACGAGACATCAGTCCATGATTATAAGAAAGATACAAGCTCAAATTCATACGAGAACTAAATACTACGCAATACCATTGAACATTAACCTAAGGTAAATCGAGCTATGAAAAACATGAAATCTGCTAAGTGTTAAATACAATCAAATCATTTCAAATCGAACACAAAATAACTACAAATACGACTTCTCAAAGCAACTACGGTCAGTCTCTGACGCTATTCTTATTTACAATACCAGTTCGAGAACTGTTTCATTTGGAATGATCATAAGAGGGTCAATATCCTAATTATTTCAGGTGGATGAACGATGAAGAAGATCAAAAAATGGTCAAAACTTCCTTTTTTTATGTACAGGACGAATTAGTTGATAATTTAAGTTTCATTTACAATCGTAATTCTATTCACAAGTTCAGGAAGGACAAATTTATTTTACAGAATTTATTTAACAGAATTATTCTATTCACAGGCAGGGGAAGAAAAAAATTAATTTACAGATTTATCTTCTTCATAGGAAAAGTAAGTGAAAAAAGGTACAATTTACAATCTTAGTCACAAGAAGGGGCGAGAAAAGAAAGTTATTTTAAGATTTTGACCGCCTTTCTTTTTCTGTTGTATAAAGACAACAATTCCTGAAACGCACGGAGAGAAATCCAATTCAACTTAAAACTCGCCAATTAATTAAAATGTTAATAACTTGAAATTGATCATATTTCCTTAGTTATAGCAAAAACAATTATTCAAATATATGAATAAATATGTGATATGTTGCAAGTAGCATATAATATAGAAAATAGAAGACTTCTCGGTTTATAACGAAAGTTATAACTGTCTTCGTGAGCAGTGTTACAAGATTTGAAACAGAATAAATATTTGAGCTCAACTCAAATGTAATTTCACAGGGCAAAAAATCCGCTAAACTCTAGGACAAATCTTTCAAGAAAGACGGAACACATGCTTGAAAATCACACGGAACAAAGGCCTATACTTTTTAAAACTTCTACTGAACAAATGCAAAATTCAAAAATGCTTTATCTACAAACATACAGCAAGATGATCCCCATAAAATGTGCAATATCTCAAATAAGGTTTACCTCAAAAATTGTCCTTTTCTTCAAATTCTCTAGCAAAAATAGTTATTCTCTATGTTTACAAACTTCATCGTCCACGAAATGTACAAATTTTATTCACAAAATGTTTCAATTTAGTTTCACAAATTCCATCAAATTCACACAAAATCCATTGAAAGTTATACCATTCATAAATCACAAAACTTTGAGAAACGCAATTCCAAGATGAAAAATTTGGTAACCTACTAATTCTTATGTAATGCATTTTGCATACATTTCAACAGACATGGACATATATGAGAACATGAAGAAGAAAAAAAAACTCTTTTGGTATCGTATCGTCTAAATGACAGTCTGAATGAAACACTCAATTCTACAAATCCACTGAAGAAAGATACAAAAAGAACAATTCCAAAACTTGCCTTCAAATGCCCACTAAATCACATCTATGCCACAAATTACAAAAATACTCGGATTATCTAAAATATCAAATACTTCTTATTAAAAATGTCAAGTATTTGTCCAATATCCAAAACGCTACACACATCGAGTATAAGACATCGAGTATAAGACAACGATTACTCGCGCCAAACATGACACCAAATGCACATATGAACTAGTATACAACTTGAAGTAAAATTTGGATAATGCTATATGAACGAGAAGACAGAAAATACCACAATTAATTTATGTTTAAAACTATGTAGCACCTGTTAAAATTCAAATATATCAACGTTAATCTTCTCTAAAGAACCAACTTTTCATGACTTTCGTCAGAGAGAACAAAACTATCCATGTAAGTCCTCAAAGTCGAGGAGCGAATTAAACAGTTACGTAAAAATTACGCCATTCAGAAAATTCATTGTACTGATTTCTATCTCGTGCTAGCTCAATTTGTCTGTATTTGTAGTTATGAATGGATATCTAAGACATTTCATAAAACATTTTCTGTACATTCCGCGCCCTGTATCTCACGTAAGACTTAACCTCCTTCCGTCTTCATAACTCTTTACCGCTAAAAAACAAAACACATCTCAACTATATGAAAGAACAGAATAATAACAGCAGGAAAGGATTTTTGCCCGTAAATACATGCTTTTAAAGCTTCTCAAATACGCAATCGGGAGGAAAAAATATGTCACTATCATTTTATATACAGGCGATGAGGTATATGTTAAAAGGCAAAAAAATATATATTGCAAAACGTGAACTTTTTTATACAAAGACAGGGCGTAAATAAAGAAATAACGCTACGGGAATCGACGAGTTAACAAGAAGAAGAAGAACAAGGTCTAAATTTAACAACGGTATCGTGTACGAAGGGGAAGATATAAGAAGGTTAAAAGCTCAAATCCGTAAAAACATTAATGAAAAAAGAGCGTGCATGCTAAAGTAGAGAATAAAAACCGCTAGTGTGCAATAATGCCTCAACTACCGATGAACAAACACAGAGGCTTTAGACTGGTAGCGGCGATCTAAATAAGAGCTCGCTCTGAAATTACTAAAAACAAAGCCCTGCATTTTTTTTCAGGGAAAATAAACAATATGGGCAAGACAAGCGTGGACCCACCAGCTGCACTCTGCAACCTCTTTACGGGGGTGGTTTCTTTTGACACAAGGACGGGGGCTCCTAAACACGATCAAATTGGCAACTATGCATGAATTAAAACGGGGAGGCTTACAGAAAATTGATTCTTGCGCTACGACATGGGTAAAATGAAACTGAAGGGTTAAACAAGACATTTCAGAACATAATAACCCCTGATTATTGAAGTCTAAACTTTTCATTATTTCCAATGCACAATGCATCAGGCTAATTAATATTATACTGGTCTTTATATTATTCAAGAAAAAAAAAATTAATGAAATTGTACATATTACACTTTGGACTATGCCAACCATTTAATAGGAGAGCTACATGAACTTCGCTATGCTATTAGCCAAGTTCTGATTCCGGACATTTTGTTTTGATTTAGTATAAAATTTACCTCTATATTTCATTTTACCAAGTACATTACTTGTGATTGCTCATTACATATTCTGAATACATTATAATTTATTAATAAACAGTGTTTAATATTGGAAGATTTGCTGTTTTCATGTTATGATTTCATGTTGACTGAAATCTACACAGCAAATATGAGACTAAGTTCCACATTACAGGTTTACAAGAGGGAATTCCCCCAGCTATATTCTGAGGGAAATTCCCCTAGATATATTCTGGGGGAATCCCCCTAGTTATTAACACATTGAAATCCACTATATGCTTAAACCTCACTGATAATTATGAAAGGTTTAAAAAGCCTGCCCATTTTCACAATTCAAAGTTAATTTTCAAACAGAGCGAAATGCATTTCATGAAACACATGAAGCAGATGGTTGCAATTGAGTATGCTAACAATTTCAAACAAATTAATGAATACAATCTCTTCCATTACTTTCGTTCTTGTAGGTACAGTTGACTGAGACTGTGAGACATAGTAAATCTAATCGATTTCATTCACTGGCCCCATATATAGCAAATTGTGTCACCAGTGTCGACAATTCCTTGATTGGTACCATTGTTCTTTATTCCATTGGGTTGGTTGTATTGAATTTATTTGCCCGAGATGAAGTGTCGACACCCCTTGCAGGCACCACCCCGACCCATTCCGAGTCTTGAAGAGGTCAATCATTGAGATGGTTGCCATCCCATCCCGAGTCTCAGATATGCAGCTGGGAGAGCTTGTCTTGCACCAGCAGAAGTCAATCGCCTTGGTAGACGTACTGGTAGGGTCTCGCCCTGGTCGGACTCAACGGGTACGTACTGTAGATGTTACCCGACGGAGACCGGACGTAGAGAGGTCGCTGGTAGGGAGGGTGGTGGTGGTATTGGTGCTGGGGTGGGCCTGGGATGGGCGAGGGGTGGTAGACCTGGGGTGGGACCGTGGGCGAATGCAACACCTGCGGTGGGAGAGGGACTGGAATGTTGGCAGGGCGGTAGTGGATCTGATGCGGCGCCAAGGTCGGCAACGCCCCTCCTGGAGAACTGATGGGCGTGCTCCCGTAGGAGTAACTCACCAGTTGCGACGTCGATTGCAGGTGATGCGGGGGCGCCTTTGGCTTGTGGGAAGGGCTACCAAGGTGAGCGGCGGTCGTCCTGGAGAGTGCTGCACTGGGTGCTACATGTAGCTGCCTCTCTTGGACCAACCCTAGCTGTGAGTGCGCTACCTGGTTGGTTGTTCTTTGGGTTTGAGGTTGATCTGTCCGATTTGAACGTTTCCGTGATGTATCACCTCTCGATGCTAGTACCGACGTTGACAAGTTGCTGTTGTTGTACATGGGGAGGGACGGTAACATGCTACTACTCGAGTTGTTATTGTTATTCGCGGCCGTTGATGACGGTTGAGGTGGTATCGACGGCGTCTCCACGTTTGAGCCTCCAGCCCTTTCCGTTTGTAATAACGGAAGATTGACGAAGGCTATTGACGAGTCTGACCGATTATGCAATGGCCTCTCTTTCTTCAGTCTCAACTCGCTGGCTTTACCAACCAGTCCACTCGTTGTCTCACTACCCTGTACCCCAACTGATCGATCCCCAAAATCATCAACATCAATCTCTTCCTTAATCCTATCAACACCTCTTCTAACCCCACTCCCCCGAGCAACCTCATTCACGACTTTCACCGTATTATCCTTAACATCACTAAACGACCTTTTCTTTCCAGCCCCAGCCTTGGTCACGCTCTGCTTCTCCGCGTCTCCTCGAGGACCGCTCTTCCGTGACGTCCTGGTGTCCGGGCTGGGGTTAGGGCTGTCGGGGATGGTCACGCAGCTCACCACGTTGGGCCTGTTACCCTTGGTGACGTCCCCGCCCGTCTTGGTGATTGGGGAGGGGCTCAGGGAGGAGCAGGAGGAACCGGGGGAGGAGGCGATGTTGTGGCGGGCGTGGCCATCAGGACTCGCACTCAGGATACTGTTGGAGCTGCTGAGTGAGCAACTATGTGTGATGCTGTTGTCGTTGCATGCTGTGCAGCCTTTATCTTCACACCTGTAAGCAAAGAGAAAGAAACCAATTACATAGTCTTCTTACTTTAGACACAAACATATCAGATTATTTTGAACCTACTATCAATATGGATTTTAAAAGTTTAAAAGCAATTTTTCAAGGATGTTCTCATGAAAAAGACTTCATAATCTGTCATCCCCACCCCCATAATAAAAAAAATAAAAAAAATAAAAAAAATAAAAAAATTAGGGTCTAAGTTTGACTTATTAGCAGCTGTTATGCAGAGAATCCAAGAACATTTGTCATAGTCACTGAAAAACTTACCCCTTTGCCGGCCGAACCACCTCATCTTCACTATCGCTGCTGATGGTGATGACACTCGGCGTTGGACTCGGTGAATCCGGTATCACGATGGGTTCCCTCTTGTTGGCGTAGGACGACGTCTGCCCCCCTCCTCTTCCGCCACTGGTCATGCCCCCTTCTCCTTTGGGGTCCTGGTCCCGTTCCTGCTTCAGGGCGGGGCTAAGACGCAGCTCCGAAGCGGTGGTGGTGGTGGCGGTGGTGTTGAGCATCCGTCGGCCCTGAGGGCGGGACTCAGAGGCGTGTAACATCGGGGGCGTGTTCCCTTTGATGCGCTTGATCTTCTGCGGTGAGAGACTGCTGCTGAATGCCGTGTGCGTCCTGAGATGAAATGATTTTTATATAAAAATAAGGTTTGAAGGAATCCTTAAAAAAGTGAAATGAGAATTGAGCAAGAAATATGCGAACTGCTAGACTAGATCCAACCATCACATACAAAGTTGCTCATTAATTCAACTGACAACTTTAAAGCACCGTTATTCTTTTGCCGCCCCTTCTACAAATATTGCTCAGGACTGCTTCTCCTACCTCATCTCTTCCTGAAAGAAAGCTCTTTGCTCTTAAAGATGTCCTAAAATATCTACTCAGGGATGCCAGTTAGAATTGATCACAGGGCCTGAAAATCACCTATTGTAGAAATGAGCAATTTTGTACACAAAAAAGCAGAAACTATGGCCTGAAAATAAATCACCAGGGCCTGAATTCAGGCTTTTGCCTGAAAACTGGCATCCCTGTCTACTACATACCAAGCACCTCTTTAATAAACATTCCATGAAAAAGTGTACAATAAATTTCTGTTGCCAGCATTTTGTTTATACTCACTTCTTATCTCCTTGTTTCCTTGCCAGCCTGTGCTGTGAGACACCCCTGTTGGTGGCTGCCGATGCATGGGGTAGGTTGCTGGTGGTCCCCCATGTCTGTGAATGCTGCAGGGAGTGCTGGGGCGTGACGGGGATCATCGGGTGGAAGTGATGGCCCGCCGGAAACTGGGCTCTCTATATTAAACAACGTAGAAGAGAAACAGGAGTTAGTTCTATCTTAAAGGCCCGATGCACTACTTATAGCTACTTGTGCCCTCTATAGAGCAAAACAATGCCTATTCGGTGCCTGTTGGTCCCCCATGATTCTCTTTTTCTAATGTTAATTGAGAGCTGATTTGATGAGATAACCACCTGTCAGTGACAATGCTGGTAGGTCTAAAGCCTCCTGGCCAAACTATTGGAGATAGGCTTTAAGGGATATTGGTGATGGCACTGATAGTTGAAGATCAACCGAGGTTTACCATCTACCAACATCCATGGTTCTTTGCAACCTCTCTATGATCAACATGGAGTGAGATATGGTCTTGCATCATCCCAGGGGGATGATAGTGAAGGAACAAAGCACTGTTGCAGATTAAAAGTATCCACAGACATATTTATTACCCATGTCACTACACCTTTCTCTACACCTGGGGGGCATTTCACAAGCTGTTAGAAGCTACTGAAATCCATGCTTCTGATTGGTTATCAGCAGATTTGTCACCGATTGTTTCATTTGTCATTGAAAGAAGGCTTTCTGAAACAGGTCCCTGGTATTAGCACCAAGGGTGTTATACACTGGTTGGAACCCTTCAGTATCACTATATTTTGTATTCTTCTCTAAATGAAATCGGAGCCATTAAAACAACCTTGCTAATCCACGCACGAAAGCCACTCACCTCAATGCCGTGATCGTAGAAGGTGCCTTCCCCAACGTCCATATGGAAGAGGGCCGGGCTGGGTTCGGTCGTGATGAAGCCCGATTCATCAGAGCTACGCCACGATACTGGGGCTGCAGAAACATACTGCCGTCTGTAAAAGAAAGGATAAAAAATAGGCAATATGAGAAAGGGTTCATCTTACACAGAGATTCATATGCTTGTGCAATGAAGCCAAATTTATCAGAGACATGTTCCAGAAACATACTGCCTCTGTAAAGACAAGAGGAAAGGATAAGGAGGGGGTGTTTCACAAAACTTGTCATCAGTGACAAATGACAGTTTTTGTTATAAGCTACTGAAATCCCTGCATCTGATTGGTTATCAGCAGATTTGTCACTGATTTTTGTCATTGAAAAAAGGCTTTGTGAAACAGGTCCCAGATGTGACAGGGTTCATCTTAGAAATATTTGTATCATATTTCATCTGTTGACAGCCAGAAGGGTATTAACTCTGTAAGAAATGATACAAGTTAAACCCCTTTTGACCCCAAAAAGACGTTCCGTGCAATGAAGCCTGATTCATCAGGGGAGCGCTGCAGAAAGATACTGCCATCTTTATAAAGACAGCAGAAAACGGACGCAATATCTGAAAGGTATCATCTCGAAGTATTAAATGGTTGTTATGTAACTTGACTTCATGGCCACCTATCCTCACATGAACAGCAGGCATGTTGTTATTTATTGTTTTTGTTTTTGTTGTTGTAAAGGATAACGTATTTCAATCCATACAGCAGTCTATTGCTCATGTATTTCATCTGTCCAAATTAGAATTTATAAATGCTTACTGGTACACAAATGTGGGGCATGAAATCAGTGAAGCATGCAATAATTTTCTATTCTATATCCAAAAGAACAGCTGCTGTCTGTATAAATATGAGCACCACATACGTTCAATTCAGCAACTTAAAAAATATGTTTTTTTGGACACAAGAACAGCTGGTTTAGGACATGATTGTCTGTTTGTCTGACTGTTTTGTTTATCTCACAACGTATTTGTCTATTCGTCCATGTGTGTGTCTGTGTCTTACCTCCAAGTCTCAGTCAAGGTTTGTGCCTCCGGAATGACTGGCTGCTGTGTCACTGCTGCTGCCCCTTGTTGCCATGGTGAGAGGAATACCTGCCCTCCATTGGGCGGCCACGATTGGACTGGCCCATTCTGCAAAAATAAACAATTGCAATATAAATAACTTCACGTTACTTGCTTACTTGGTATACTTGGTAGATTAGCCCTCTTTTCCTAAGGGAAGGGCTCTCAATTGACTCTTTAAACATCACCATCCCGTTTAAAAGTGTTTATTAGTAATAACTGTGCATAAAATGAAAACATACAAGCAAGCTTCAATATTTTCAGAAGGATATACACAGATTTTCTTCAGAGGTAAACCAAAAACTGATTTTTGTCAGAGAGGTTGTAGGATTTGCAACTTATCATCTGAGAGATAGCAGTTATTTCTTCCTAATAGACCAGTTCACGGTTAGCATATGTCCCAAATGACCCCGAATATCCACAGATCTTCAAAACATGACGAGGCCCCACTTTGTACATTTTGAAATAATCACTCCTTCAGCGATAGAGGTGCTTCATAAATAGCCTTTGTTTCCCCTTTTCAAAGAATACTTCCACCTGTGTACCATGAAGTGGACTGCTTGTGCATAAATGAATGATGAGCACGTATCCAGTATTTTGTCTCTGTGTATTTCACAATTTGATCTGCAATGACCTTTATCTGCTCATGCTCAGATTGCAACCATGAACTGGCTTATTGGGCTGGAAAGAGATCCAAACAAGTTATAGTCCCATACATTCTCTCTTATGTTAGTCCTGAAATGTCTAAAAGCAAGGTGAATGACCCTGAAATGAGGCAAAGATCATGAAATTTACATCTCTGATCATTTACATTTTTGGTTACATACCGGTAAGAAAACTGTCTGTCCCTGGGCGGCTGGCCTGGGAGGCCATCCCTGCTGCGTTCCTGAGCTCCCCACAGCCATTGGTAACGCGACATGCTGGATTGAATGGTTGCCTCCGTGCCCCCTCTGGCCTATGGGGGCCACCACCGTGGTCGTGTGTCTCGAACTTAATGATGAACTCTGTGGATGGGATAGAAGAAAAGAAAGAGCATATTAAACATTTTAATTTTAAAGTTAGCAGTGCATCTTCTAGTTAAATGAGATATCATTACTATGGTATCCAAATTCTATATTGATGAGCTAACAGCAGAATCAAGGATTAAAGGGAACATTGTTGATGTCGATTGACGAGAAATATATTATTTCAGAATCTCGATCATTAAATATTACATCTAAACATATATTAGTATTCATAATTTGCATAAACAAAACAAACAAAATACAACAAACATATAAATATATGAAAGGAAGAGAGGAAACATCAAACAAGCAGAAAAATTGACATTAAAAACACACTCCCACACATACATCAATCATAAAAGTGTAAAATACAAGAGAAAAGATAAGAAAAAAGAAAGGCGTGAACTTTTTCAAGAAAATATGTAAATTAATTACTAAATCTATAAATCATAAATTGCTTCTCCTTTTGTTCAAAAGACATAATATAACATGACTGAGAGTGGGAGAGGAAGAACTAACAAAAACCTTGGCAATATTGTGTTGGTTGTGTTGGTAAAATTATTATCTATTATTCTTTTATGTACCGCAAATCTTAACTAATCCATCTTCAATTCAGGAGGCAAAAATAAATTGTTTAGGTGAGAGTGAGACAATAACAAATCTTGGCATTCCTTTAATGTTAAGAATGCATGTTCTTCTTCTTCTGTTTTGGGAATATAAAGAAATCTACATCTTCATTGGGAAAATATAATCATTTAAAGTATACATGTAGTGGGACAATGAAAATCTTGGCTGTATTATGCTGCTCAAAATGCCATTCATTGTTTTCGCGTCTCGATAATAATTTCTTGTTTTTGTGTCTTTTTAATAACATAAACCAATTCATGAAAGAGACAAAATAGAACATTTAAAGGGAGAGGGGACAATGAAAATGTTGGCAGTGTCATGCTGTTCAAAGACGACTGCCATTGTATTTGTGTTTCAATAATAATATCTTGTTTTGTGTCTTTTTATTAACTAATCCATTTAAGAGACAAAAGAAAACATTTACAGGGAGAAAGGGGATAATGAAAATCTTGGCAGTAATGTGTAAGTTCAAAATGGTGCCCGTCTTTGTTTTGCGAGCGAAGCCTACAGCAAACAATCGCATTGTTGCAGTGTTCGATAGATTTGCCATGCATGTATGCCTGCCTGACTGCCTGCCTCCTTACTTGCTTGTGACTGGCTATTAATAGCATGGGGAAAGGATTTAGGAAGATGACTCAGAGAGAGTAGGGAAACAAGGGGCAGAGAGACGAAGAAAGAGAGCAGAGAGGGAGAGACAGAGAGAGGGAGAGACACGGAGAGGGAGAGAGAGAGAGAGAGAAAGAGAGGGGAAGAGAGTGAGGAAGGGGAAGAGAGTGAGGAAGAGACACAGAGACAAAGGGAAAAACAAATAGAAGGAAAGAGGGAAAAGAAAGAAGGTGGAGAGTGAAGAAAAAAAAGAGTTGAAGAAAGAAATAAGTGTAGAGAGTAAGCAAAAAGTAAGAAATTAAAAACACAAAATACAAGAAAAAACACACAAAAGAGGGAGATAGACGTAGATATGATATTTTTTTTTAATCAATAAAGTTTCAGAGGTAGAGACGGAGAGAGAAACAGACAAACTGACAGACATAAACAATAGTAAATACATGTAAATAGAACAGAGAAAGAGAGACAAAATATCTCTGACAAAAAAAGAGAAAGTATAATTGACCTCAGAGACAGACATATAAAAGAGAGAGAGAGAGGGGGGGGAGAAAGACAGAGAGAGACAGAGACAGAGACAGAGACAGAGACAGAGAGAGAGAGAGAGAGAGAGAGAGAGAGAGAGAGAGGGGGAGAGAGTGTGTGCTAGGTGAAGATGATCCCCTCACTTCCCGAATCTATTTCCTATTGTCTATACACGAGGGCCCAAATTAGTATGAGCCACACGGAGAGCGACTTAAACCACTCCTTCCCTTACAAACAAAATTTCACCAACTATACAACCCAATCATTATCATGTATCAGAATAACCATTTAATTCTAACAATAGCCCTTTTTTTAATTTTTAAACAATACCTTTCAAATTAACCCCTTCCATGGAAGGAAACATGGAGTCCACACACCAAACTGGGCAATGGAAAAAGCACTCTTTTCTATTTATTCACAAGAATGTCTTCAAAATAGTCTTGAAAGTCTATGTCAACTTGTACTGTTTTTTGCAGTTTTGATTTTGGTAAAAATGTGTTTTTCTTCAAAACGGATAAATACCATAATTCTCTTTCCCTCATTGTTTCCACCTTACCAAGTTAAGACAAATTTACATTATTACTTGTGTTTTCATTTTGATAAAATAAGTATTCCATATTACTATCTTCACTCTTTATGAGTCCATTATAACTTCAAGGAAAGTAAAGTTATTCTTTGTCCTAAAGCATTCCATTCATATTTGAATTTTGGCAGTCAAAACCATTGCAGCACTGACATGATATCTTGATTTACTATACTAGTTATGGTGTAAGATCAATGCCTTGTATCCACATAATGTATGCATGAAATTTGTAAAAACAACATGCAATTTCTGAATTCACACACTGATCAGGTTTACGGTTACTGAAGTCATTATATTTCACGATGTGACCTGCAAACGAGGATTAAAATTCAACGCAAATAGTCACAGCTGTCGGACGCTAGGCGTTTGTTATAAGCCCTCTATGACCTTTGCACAAAGTAGAAAGGCGTTGAACTGTAATATGTAGACATTTTCTATGCACTTTGACATGGGAGGAGTACATACAGTGTATGGTCCTACTTAAAAGGGATCGTACTACAAATTCTGTAACTGTATTAGAAATTGTAATTATGCAATGACCATACATGTGTAAATTACAAGTTAACATAAGATCATACTGATTTGCATGAGGAAATTATAACAGTGGAGGTTTAATTAATAATATTTGTGACAACAGTAGAACAAATATTTGATATTATTATCAATTTCATGTTCTATGGATTTCAAATTACTTGATTGACAAATTTCTAGTTATCTATGCTTTTGTCTCGACCCATATCGATTACTGTAATTCTTCTCTTTCTGGCCTCCCTCAGTCACATCTAGTCCCACTTCAAAGGGTACAGAATAGCGCTGCTCGGCTTGTGACTCTCTCGCGTAAATCAGAGCACATAACTCCAATATTGAACTCACTACATTGGCTTAAAATTCACCACCGCATATCCTTCAAAATTCTTCTCCTGTGCTACAAAGCTATCAATGGCTTAGCCCCCTCTTACCTTTCCGATCTCATATCCTTACGTTCCCGTACGTCGTCACGAACACTTCGTTCATCTTCCACATTACTGTTAACACCTGGACCCCGCACTAACACCCGGTATGGTGACCGCGCCTTTTCAGTTATTGCCCCCGCTCTCTGGAACAAACTGCCCGCCTTTATTCACTGCGCCCCCTCTGTATCTCAATTCAAATCTCTACTCAAAACCTATCTTTTCAAATTGTAAATTGCAGTTGTGCGTCGGTCAATGGAGGTGCGCACCATATTTGTCTTTATTTAGTTGATTGCCACTGTTTTTCTTACCTTATCTATGTTACTTTTGTATTTTTGCTTTTTCTTCTAATTTAATTCTACGGGTTATAGTCTTCTCTTAATCAGAACACTGTGCGCTCAGAAACATCAGTATTAAGCGCCTAATAAATGTTATGTATTATTATTATTATTATTATGTAATGAACACACTAAAAGGTGCTTCTTACATTGCTTTAATTCCCTTTGAATTACACAAAATATTGCAACAATTATTCTAAATTTGGCAGTGTAGTAATCCCAGTAGAAAAGATTTGAAAGATTAGGAAAGATAACAGATGTTATATTTATGAAAAGTTTTCATCCTAGAAATATACTGCCATGACAATTGTCCCTATTCTCAAATACTCTTATCCCCCATTTCCTCTGCTTAAATATATTTTTTTCTTATTTTTCTTAAATCTTGTTAACAACTTAGCTCATCAAGTCGAATTGCTTTCCAGACTGCTATGACACAGTCCCCACAAATAAGGCAGTTTGTCGGACTACATGGCAAGAAATAGTCATAGTCATCAAGCCCAACAAACAATGGCATTACGTGGGACTACGGAGCAAGATAAAGACGTCACTATGATCTACTGAGAGGAAAGCCTGTGCTTTCATGATAAATATGGCATGCTCGCTTCCCCGCAGAAGATCCTAAAGCCTGCATACTGTTACTTCCTAAATCAGATATAGGTGGGACTACATAATAAATGTTGTCCTGTTATTGTATTATATTTTTAGCAAGTCTGCCCTCTTTATCGCTTCATCTCTACTTGTTGATGCAAGCGATAGCAACGGTTTCCTGTCTCTAAGACCACCTTATCATTTTTACCCTTAGAATCTCTTTTCTCGTCGCCTCTGTTTCTCCTCCTCTCCTATTATGATTTGACTACTTTCTTCAACTCAACAAGGAGGATAGATGATCATCTAATCTTCTCGTCAAATTTTAACACAATGTTCTCATCAATTTCAACTCATTCGCCCCAAATTGAAAATGGAACATCCTAATAATTACACTCTTCACTAAACAATGGCTTATACCAATCAATGATACGGGGGTGATAGTAAGATAAAGTGGGAGAGGGAAGAAAATGTTGCAATAATCAAATGAGGCCTTTTACAGAATGAAAATTGTTTTTGTCTTACAGTTTTATATTCAAAACCTTCATACACATCCTAGAGGCTTGTACCACAAAAAACAAACAAAACAGAACAAGGATATTCCCAAAGAATTAAGAGCAATTTTGTAAACAGAACTGATGAGGTTAATCGGTCTGTCTAGCATGAAGTCTCATGTGTAACTAAGCCAGGTGTACGGCCTTGCTCGGGTCCGAGGTAATGCCATAAATTTCCTGCCTGTGACTAACTTCCCTTTGTATGTAGTAAACTGCTTAGCTAAACCTTACTCAGATACACAGCAGCTCTCCAACATCAGGTTTTCTCCTTCTCTTTTTTTTAAATGTCAAGATTCACTTCTCTTTTCTTCTATTCTCTTGAACCCTGAGTGCTTAACACAACTTTTAAAATATTTCTTTCTTATCTTATTCCAATCTTATTTCTACTCCTGCTTCATATATGATATTCTATATCCCCCACTTTTTTCTTTTTTTTTCATCTTTCTTGTTTACTTCCGCCACATGACACCTTGCCACCTCTAAATGTGATCTAACTCCTTTCGTATAAAACACTTTTTGTCCTAATTTTTCTTCCAGAAGCTAAATTACACTTCCATTTATTTTCATCTATTCATTCATCTTTGTTTGTTTCTTTGCCTTTCATGCTAATATAAACATGTAAATCAAATGTATTTTTTTTTTAAAGATGTTTTTTTTTGTTTCTGTATTCCTAACCATTTTGTATACTAGAGTTAAAATTTTATTTTCCAGAGTAATTTTCATCATTAGGAATAACCTTCTAAACAGCAGCAAGTCTCGAACAATAAAGATTGTATGGAAGGATAACAATTGCATCTACTTAAGGAAAGGCCAAGCACGTATCACCAGCGGGGAAAAATTGAACAGGAGACTGGGGATCAAGTCTAATCCAGATGCATTTCTACTGCTCGTTATGGGCAAGGCCATTGGGGTTACATGCATTGAGAGTTCCTGCCTAGACTCGGTACAAGGTGATTAGAAGTATCCTGCAATTAAGAGTGTCTGGCACCGGGCGTCATGTGGCCCATGCGTGAGAAAATTCATGTGAATATTGACTGTACAGGGCCTATCATGAGGGTAAAGTAGGGGCGTAACGTGGGGCGAGTCGTTGAGGGGCACATTGAAGGGGGAGGGGGAAAGGGAGGAGAAGCAGGGAAGGGGGCACCAGTCTTAGATTCAGAATAAATGTGATTTTACAGGGTCGTTATTGGGGAAGACAGGGTAATATCGTTTTCTCTGTACCTTCCTTTCGCCTCTCCTGCCCCTTTTTCTTCCACTACTCATTAGGGGATTGCACCCCCCCCCCCCCCCCCCCCCTCCCCTGGTCCCATGCCCCCTTCAGCAACAACACTGTGTAAAATGAACATATTCAGTCTGTCGTTATTGTAAGATTACGCCTACTTGTTCTATACCTACACCTACAACATTATTTAGCACCCCAAATCCTCCCCCCACCCTCCCCCCCCCCCCCCCCCCCAAAAAAAAGAAGATGTTTCCAACTGTCCATCAATGCCTCATCATTACATCAGATCCTACCAGATTTTAAATCCTTACATGCTCTCCCTGGAAAATGACCTCAAACTACATAACATAATGAGTCAATCTTGTTTCCTAGAATCGGCCCATTCACCCCTAGATTATCGTTATGAAATTCATGACCTCCTCGTATCATAATCATGCACTCCTTATGTTGCATTAATTTAGTACTGGAGGAACTGCTTGCTCTTAAGCCATGAAGATTAATCCATCAAAATTTGAATTTAAATTTGAATAGTTGTGTAATCCCCCCCCCCCCCCCTTGATCCCAATATTGCATTGCATTACACCTCTTGAATACACCTCTCCAACCTCTAATCATCATTCACCCTTCTCTTCTATCACAAAAACCCATCTAAAATCATGCTTATACTTGAGCCATTAAATATCAAGCTATCTTATGTAGTTGGATTTCCCCCAGTCCCTCTTCCCCCTACCACAGTAATCGGTATCCCCATCAATAGCCCCCATTAATAGCCCCCCTCAAATTCCCTCCCACCCTCCTACCCAACCCCCTCCCTTGCAGAAGAGCACATGTTACAGAGATAATGCTTAGGCTTGATCCCTGAAAGATTAAGCCGTAGCGCCCGCACGATCCTGTCACCTGGAATCGCGCTTCATCACTCCCTGAGTCAGGGATATTAATAACCAATCAACCCCCTAGTCAACCCCCCTGAACCCCTTGAGGCACCCCTAAAGAGGAACCCTACAGAGATGATCCTCTAGGAAAAACCAACTCAAAAGAACTTGAGAGAATCTTCCAAGGGAACATCTTTAAGGGCCCCCCTCACTGAAATCCTCAACAGATCTTCTACACGAAATGCTTACAGGATGTCTTTAAAAGAACCACTCAAAGGAAAATTATGAACAAACTCTTACCAGGGACTCATTTAAGGGACCATCTAAACAAAATGCCTCGCCATAATACTCAAAAGGATAATATAGAAGCAAATCATTTTAGGGAACTCTGTTTAAAAAAATGACTCTTTAAATGAACTCTTAAAAAAGCACCTACTAGGAAGTCATCAAAGAGAATCTAAAAGGAACTGCGTACTCAAATGAGCTTTCAAATGGCGACGAAGCGATAATGAGTGCACATGGGGGAAGCGGGATCTCAATTAGTCTCTTCACGAGACTCACAAAGTAAATAACCACTCAAAGGTGATTCTGGAGGTAATCTTTTCTAATGAAACACCAAAATGGGAACTCCTAAAATGGAATACTCAACTGTATACTTGAGGAACTTCTAAAAGGAACCTTTTCAAGAAAGAAATAAAAACAACCGCTAACAGAATACTTAAAGTTAACCTCTAAGAATAGTCTTAGAAAAACTTGATCATCTCATAAATATTTTTAGGATATTTGCAATATTCAACCACAATTAGGGCATGTCAAAGCTGTTAAAATGTGGCTTGGAAGTCGCTATTAATTCTCCTTCCCCCTTCGCCCCACTAAGGTGTGGATCTATTAATATTCTATTAGGAAACTGGATGTTTCTTGATCGTCTTTCATCATTTTTTTAGTTTGGGATTTCTCCAGATGCTCAGGAGTGATCTATTTCTGCCGTGTTTTGTGTCATATGGGATTGAAATCAAGAAACCAGCAAAACCACAGAATTTCCTCCCTCAAAGAGGAATATCCTCATCACACCATCAAAATTCGATAAAATACTGATAGGAAGATAAGTGATGAAGGAGGGTATGATGATTGAGAAAGGCATAGAGAGAGAGACGGAGATATACAGAGAGAGAGAGAGAGAGAGAAAGACAGAAAGACAGAAAAGAGAGAGACAGACAGACAGACAGACAGACAGACAAATATATAGACTGAGAGAGAGGCAGAGACAGAGGGACAGAAAGAAAGAAAGACAGACACTGGGCCACCAATAGAGGCAGTGAGAGACAGACAGATAAATAGAAAGGCAGACAGACACACAGAGAACAAGTTATGTTGGGGAATAAGAGAAAGAGCCAAAATGAGCATGAGTGTGGAACAAAAATTATGTTCAAACAGAAGAAAAAGAAGAAAAAAGAATAACAACAGAAAAAAAAGTGGGTAGGAGGCACATTTCATGCAGAGACGGTCATGAAAAAGAACATAATATACTCCTAACATAGAGACACACAAGACAGACAGACACACACACAGACAAGTCACTTACCTGTGTGAATAGTTGCGGCTGAATCTGTAAACTCTGGGGTTGTGGGGCCTGACTGACCATTGCTACGTGATTGTCCACTCGGACCGGGTACACCTGCAGGGGCTGAAAATAATCACATTCATTACATTGTTAAAGAGAAGATTTTATTCTGGTAAAGGAAGATTCTGGTAAAAGAAGATGCCTTGCAATGTGTCCAAACAACATGTCTGTTATCCTTTGAAACATGAAAATCCCTTTATCTGTAAATTGAATAATGACTCTGACCAATGTCACTGTCATCAGTAATTTTGGTCATGTCAAGATTTGTCTCTTTCTTTCTTTTTCCCCCCTTTTTTTTTGAGGGGGGGGGGGGGGGGGGGGGGAGGGGTGGGGAGGTAGGGGACAAAATAATTTATTTAAAGGCCTACTCTTAGCCATATGGGAACCATCGTTTTTGTTCTTGTTAGGAAGATTGAAGTGATTGCTCCTAAACAGCTCTACTATTCAAACTGAAACTGAGGATCATTTTAATACAAACTTTGAAACGGAAGCTTATGAACTTGAAACTTTTAATTTAATGGGACATCTGTAGTCAGAGGGTAGGCTGGTAGGGGATATACATGTAGGGACCGGTCTTTATAGACAGGTGGTCTTACTTTACAGGCGATATAGCAGATGTAACTGTACATTATCATTACCTGTTGGAAGGGGTCTGGTCTTGGGTACTGTGTGGTTGCGGGTTGTGGTTGGTTGGTGTTTTGCGACACCCTCTGAGCGATCTGGGGCGGCTGGTAAGGGATGTAGGGACCCGACTGAAGGTGGTACTGAAGGAACGGGAACTCGGGCGCCTGGGGTCGAATCGAGGTACCTAACGTCTGCGAGTGTGCCTAAAAGAAGAGCATAGATATTCAGCAATTAGTTTCAATTAATATGTAAATGGATGCAGGGAAAGGAGTAACTGAAGAAAAGGGGAAAGTCTGGGCCCTGTTTCATAAAAACATATTATAATTATTTTACATTAACTGAAATTATTGCATTTGATTGACTGAGAGCATTATTATTGATAAGCATTTTTATGAAACCGGGGCCCTTGAAATTGATTGAGGAACAAAATGTCAAGGTTTTCCTCCCTAGCTAATATGAAAATAATCAAACATCAAACATCAAAAATGTGTAAAAGTGTTGTGAGAGAGTCTTGTATGGACAGAGTCTTGTATGGACCGAATCATAGGGTAAGAGGTTCAAAAACCTTTTCTTTCGCAAGACATTTTTTAATTCTGCTGTACTCTACCCAGGTCAGGTAAAGCTAGGAGAAATTAAATGCCCCATCCCCTTATCATAGAAGCTTGGCTACAGCCTGGGTGATGGTATTTAGCTCTTTGTACATATATCAAAGAAAAACACTTCATAAAGCCATCTAAATGTAGTGTCATTATCATGTCTAAAATTACACGTAGATTGATGATACCCCAATATCTTTATTTTCAAACTCTACAGACTGCTTTCTATGTTTTTGTGGTTTATTAGTCATTTCTGGCATGCCCTTTTCTTAAAAACAAATGTTTTGTTAAACCTTTCAAAGCCATGAACAATACTCAAAGGGATCAGAGATATATTTAGGTTGATCACTTTCACTTCTCCAATTCATTTCCATTGAGCCCCAAATCCTCTATAAATAACGGTGACAAATTTCTAACTCTTGCTATGATTAATACAGGTAATCTTGTGATCAATGGTAAAGGTTATTTTGAATTGAAACAAATGAAGTTATTGAAACTTTTGTCAATATTACATCATTATACGATTATGGTTAATCGTAAAGAATACTTTGAATTGAGAAAAAGATATATTATCATTAAAACTTTCATAATTATTACATCATTACACTACAAAATTCCCATAAAATGTGTACGACAGAAATTGCCAATGACGATGAAAAATGTGCAACTGCTGAATAATAAGCAAATGATCAAAGTTTATGATTTTTAAGGAAACATGTTTGGTCAAGGCTTTGCCACATACTTAATGCATAATTCCACATAACCATTTTTAAATGGTGCTTTTCAATCTATAGTATTTTCTTTTTTTAAATCAAAATTGTATGCCTATTTCAGTGGTATGTCCATGATGCTTTAAATAAGTCACATGTCTGCACTCTCACAAAAGATCCTCAAAATTATATATCAGTTGTTTTAAATGCCCATTTTTATGGGGCAACTGTACATGCTAATATCCAATAGGTGATTTAATAGCAACGGTTTTTGTGTTGACTCAGGATGGTATTGTCTACAGATGGAAAAACAATCAACTATGTTCGTCGCTATGGCAACTAGTATCATCAATGCAATGACGTTAGTCTTTGGAGGAAAAAAAGAGATATGGACTTTTTTAACAAACGTTGAATTCACCGCATTTTACCAGATTTTGTCAACATAAAGTAGGTCAAAGAAAAGAGATCAGAATTTTCAGTAATTATCTTAAATATGAGGGCAAAAAATGGTATAGAATGGTGTAGAATAATCATCACTAATAAGCATCACTAATAAGCTTCAATACCTCTGTGGAAATGTTGGGTAACTCTTATCAAATTGCTAAAATAGTGCATGTCGAACATGCTAGTAACCTTTACAGAATTTAGAATACCACTCATAGCTTCAAGAAATCTGTAGTACGTTTTTTTGAAATTTGTTTAATTGCAATGAAATGTATTTTTGTCACTGCTCCTCGCCTAGAGCAATGTACATGTAACTTCCAACTAACCTTTACACCTACATATATATTATCTCTCATAGCTTCAATATATATCTCTTCTGTTTTTGCGTTAGCCACTTCACTGATAAGGTGTGGGTGTACTACAGGATAATCAACATTTCACCCTTTGGCTTCAAACCATCCATCTATTCACCTATCCATTGAGATCTAACGTTTCTCTATGGCTATATTAAATTTGAAACCTCTTGGGGGAAACTTTGTTATATTATAATGAAATACAATTTTTTTTTTTTTTTTCCATTCTGAGAACATGTACAAATCATGATTAACCATGCCTTCACCATATTCATTGTACATGAATGTTTTTGGAACTTTGTTGAATTGCATTGAAATTTATTTTTCACTGCTCGTGTTTGTAGAACTTACAGAGCATTTACTCTTACAGTTATATTATCTCTCATAGCTTCCATATATATCTCTTCTGCTTTTGTCTTAGCCACTCCACTGATTGCGTGTGGGTGTACATGTACTAGCCTGGCTAATCAACATGTCACGCTCTGGGCTTCAGGCCGGCGACCGTCCATTAATAACTAATGTTTCTCCGTGGTTACGACGGCATCCACGCAATTGTGGGCGAGAGCATGGAAAATCAAAATGTCACTGCACACAAGCCTCACGTACATAGTCTGTTGAGAGCCAAAAAGGCATTAAATCACTATCATTTTACATAACATTTATATCCTTCCGGTTTTTAGAAGATTGTCTGCTTAGTGCCAGAAAGGTATTAACTCTCATCATTTTACATCAAGTTGATATCTTTCCGATTTTCAGAAGATAGTCTGCTTAGTGCCAGAAAGGCATTAACTCTCATCATTTTACATCAAGTTGATATCCTTCCAGTTTTCAGAAGATAGTCTGCTCAGTGCCAGAAAGAAGTTAACTCTCATCATTTTACATCAAGTTGATATCCTTCTGGTTTACAGAAGATAGTCTGCTCAGTGCCAGAAAGAAGTTAACTCTCATCATTTTACATCAAGTTGATATCCTTCCGGGCCCTGTTTCATAAAGCTTGTTATCAACAACAAATGCTAAACTCCCATGACATATTTTCTCTCAGCCAATCAGATGCCACGATTTCAGTAGCTTGTAACAGTAATTGTAACATGTTATTGATAACAAGTTTTATGAAACAGGGCCCTGGTTTTCAGAAGATTGTCTGATTAGTGCCATAAAGGCATTATATTCCTATCCTTATAAACAGAGTTAACACCTTTTGGGTAGAGAGCAATATATATTCCTTGAAATGGATCGTCCGCTAATAACGACTGCCAGAATTAAAGCTAGGCAAATGATATATAAAGTCCTTTGGAAGCAAGGGTACACTTCTGCATTACTACGTTGTGTGCTCCACAAATTTCTTCTGTTGGATGTGTTAGAAATGCTTACTTACTTTGGTTGGTGTTGTTTTTTAATAATTTGTTAAAAGATAAGTGATAATACTTGACATTATCTGAGCAGCAGTAAACAAAAATGCTTGGCCTATTTGGGACTCTACTCACAGGGACTGCTGGTGTGACCAGCTGTCAACAGTTATCTGTTGATACCTGAACTGGCTATTGTTTGCAGCTAAAATATATAAAACAACAAAAAGCACATACAGACATTATGTAATAATTTAATATGTAATGTATACAAGAACATTTATTTTCAAAATTACAATTGTTCTGATCATTATTCAATTCAGGCTAAAGTAAGTTTTGCCTTACCTGGTTCTGAATGGCTGCATTGATCTGGTTGTTGAACGCGATGTTGAGGTTGCCCGCGCTGGCGGCCGACGGGGTCATGACCCCTCCAAAGCTTGCCGGGACGCTGGGCAGATTGCTCTCGAAGAGCTGGGTACCTCGCTTGCACACCTCCATGGCTCTCACAGACGCCTTGGTACTGCACGATGGGAGAATATAACAATAGAGTTGGTAATCATAATTATAATCATAAATTTATCCTAAAATAATCGAAAAATAAATTAGTTAAATGCATGTTAGGAATTTCAATTCAAAATTGTTTATGAAGTGCCTCATCATGCATAAATGTCACGATACTTTTAATTTTTATTCTGTCCATATTTCTTAGGGTTGCCTACTTCAATAACATTTTGCAATGCACATTATTCAGTAGAGAGTTGTTTGTTTGTTATTGTAGTTGATGTGGTTTTACAGGAGGTCCTGTGGGATGTTTTCATCAGGAAATGCAAGATTTCCGTGAGGAAATATTAATGGTCAACCATTAACTGGAACTTTGTTTCGAGTTATCACTAGCTCTTTTGGGGCTCTCAAGAGCACAATCAGCTTTCAATCCCAGCTTTTTCCCTTTTTTCTCTTCTTCTTCCTGTACTGGCTCATCTCATCTTCTACACATGGTATTAGCTGTAAAGTACAAGGAGGTGAAAGAGGAGAAAAGGAGGAGGAAGACGAAGAGAAAGAGGAGGGGGAGGAAGAAGAGGAGAAGGAAGAGGAGAAAGAAGAGGAGAAGAAAGAGGAGGAGAAGAAAGAGGAGGAGAAGGAAGAGGAGGAACGAAGGAAAGAATACTGATACTTAATTTCTTCAGTGAGCATATCGGCTAGATGTGACAGACTAACGAAAGGATGGTTTAAAAGGGCCTCGAAAGAAGTGAAGGTGAGAGGAGAGACCAGCGGAGGAGGAGGGATATAATTGAAGAGGAGTGATAGAAATGAGGGGAGGGATAGAAAGGAGGAAGGGGAAGGAAGAGGAGGAAGGAATACAGATACTTACTTCCTACAATGAGCATACTCTGCTAGATGTGACAGACTAACGAAGGGATGGTTGAGGGCCTCGAGAGGTGTGATCCTCTTGTCTGGATCGATAGTGAGCATCTTCTTCAGCAGTTCAACAAACTCTCGCCTACACAGAAAAACAAATGTGACAGATTTGCTTCATTCATTCAATATGTATACAGCTTGTAAACTATAAAAAATAAAAAATAAATCAATCTCTAAACTTGGCCAACAAAAGTATCATCTGAGAGCATAAAAGGGCTTTCAATAATGATATCTTTTTCAGCAGTTCAACAAACTGGTCTATATGGACAAAAGAAATATTGTAGTTATTTCTTTTTCATACATATACTCTCAACAAAACAAATTATTTTACTCTTTGAACTCAAGAAACTGAAATACCAGCAGAAAGTGCATTATTTTGGCTCACTGCACTCTCTCCAGAAAAATAACAAAATGGTTTTCTTCACTCGTTTAGTGTACTATATCAAAAAACAAATATTTCACTCTCTTAAACTTGACCAACCCCAAATATTGTCTAATGAGAGCAAGATAGAATGAACTCCGATTGGGAAGTTTGACAATCAATTTTTTTTCTCTAAGCCCCACCCGCCTTCTCTCTCTTTCCATTCAATCCATGAAATAATACTATACAAGCTTCTGGAAAACATCTTGTTAGTCACTGTATCATGATTGCACATCTAAGGTCACGTGCAGGAAGTGTTTGTTACACCTGCCAGTCTTCCCTGCCAGGTATTCACTTCCTTCCAGGTCGGTCGGCAAGTCAACCAGGTAATCATATCTCTTCGAATCCCCTCCCCATCGCCTCAATCCTCTCTCACCCATGAAACACTATAGCCATGCAGAATTATCTCTTGTTTGTCAGAGCAGCATGACCTCAAGTCTAAGGTCACCTACAGGAAGTATAAGTTACCTGTCATCCTTCCCTGCCAGGTATTCACTTCCTTCCAGGTCAGTCTGCAAGTCAACCTGTTGATCATTTCTCCTACCCCAACCAACCTACTTAAAATACAATACTAGCCATGCGAAATATATCGCTAGTTAGAACAGCATGACCTTGATCCTTAGGTCACAAACAGGAAGTTTTCATTACCTGTCAGCCTTCTCCGCCAGGTAGTCACTTCCTTCCAGGTCAGTCGGCAGGTTGACCCCAGCGATGTCATCCAGGCAGTTAAAGATGTACTTCCTTGCTTCCTTGGACTTCACACTGGTCTCCGTCTCGTGCTCCTCAGGGTTCTGTCAAAATGAAAACACACAGATAATTCTTTGTTCAACTGTCACTTCCGATTAGGCAATAGCAATGGTATCATTATTCACTTGTAAGGTCAGAGTGATGAATGTAATGATTTGCAATATATGAAAGGTGGGGGGGGGGGGCATCAAAGAGCTCTCATTTGAGGAGTAAGGGCAAAACCCCGACCAAATATCCTGTTAATTGCTACTTCGGCTGATGAAGACGCAAATTAGCTGGATAGTTTGCAATCAGGATAGTTCAAATAGCGGGATATTTGGCAATCTCGAGCTGATGAAGCAGGCCTATTGAGAGGGAAAAAAATCTCCATTATTTCCATCAATGCCTGCCCTACTGATATACTTCACCCCCGGGAAGGTGGACAACTTCATGTAGCACCTTCCCATGCTACAGTTTACAAGCTTTACATCTATTTCTTCTTTCTAGAACAATCTCAAGAGCTCGGGTTTCACGACTCTGTCATCGCAAGAAATACCTTAATCTCTGCCAATTTCATTTCTCTTTTGTATTTCATTCCCACCATCCCATAAGGCTTACAATGGGAAGACTTGGTTGCTAAAAAGTTGGCATTAACACGAAATGGAAGAAAAAATTGGCCGATAGCGTGAAATCCAGGCACTTCTAGGTAAACAATTCCCAGGCCCTCCTAACATTGCAACATGACTCAGGGAATAATGAAACGACACAAATTGAGAAAGGAAAGCCTCATTTGCAAGGAATTTGAATTAACTTTGATGAAAATTCATGTACCACCACATCTATAAATAACAAGCTTCATACAGAATCTTTAATGAAGAGATATTTGTAAAGTAGGGAAAAATGATAAATAGGCTTATGATGTACTTCATGTACATTATCTTTATGCATTACGAGGGAAAACACCCCTTTCTTCAACTGAAAAGGGTTCTTCCGAAAGTCTGGGGGCAACCTGCCCTGACCCCCACCCCTTCTATTCTTTTCACAGAGCTGTTTACCTTTCCTATTAAAGTGACCTGCCTTATATATGATCGTATCTGAAGTCCAACTTTAACAAACAAAGTACTAACGATTCCTGACAGATCGTCCTCATTTTTTTTTTTACCTGTCTCATAATCATGAATAAATTGGCAATTCCTTTATTCAAACATTTCATAAATCACTCTTCTTTATCTCCTTTTTTCTGCGAAAGAGAAGATGACTACAATGTCAAGAGACGGATCAATAAACAAGTATCCTTCCTCCTGCAGAATG
The DNA here is from genome assembly GCA_035222895.1 of Strongylocentrotus droebachiensis. NCBI lineage: Eukaryota > Metazoa > Echinodermata > Echinoidea > Camarodonta > Strongylocentrotidae > Strongylocentrotus > Strongylocentrotus droebachiensis. Next base: position 26,666 of record JAVYIG010005595.1, on the reverse strand, counting down.
TATTTGACCTTTAAAAGACATTTTAATACCTCCTGTTCTGGGGAGAAGTTTCACCTGAACAAGCTGGACTTTGTCCAAAACATGAACAGAAATGTCGGAGCTACGGTACTCCTCTCTTTCCTATTCCTCTGATTCATCTCTAGGTGCTTTATGTATTCCAGCCAGACAGAGCAAGTGGGGTGACAATGTTACGTCTTGGTAGTTTGCAGCAGGCATGAACATTTTGTCAGTTATAGTATGTAGGTGAACGTTCTGGGCCATGGGCGCTGCCAGCAAAATTTAGCCTTTGCAGCCGTGTTGGAAAATTTGAATAGATGTATCAGTTTTTGCATTGGACAAAAAGCTCTAAGTATAGGGTTATGTTTGGGTTGCTATTTGGTTTTAGGTTTAGGTTTAGGTTTAGGTTTAGGGATAGATATGGTATTAGGTCTAGGGACGAACTTCGGAATATGGTTTATGTAAAAGTTGGGAATTTGTTTAATGAAGGAAAATGATAGCACAGAATTTTCCGTCAGATCATGTCATATAACAGAAGAAACCCATCAAAATTTCTTGGTTATTCTGATGTTTTTTTCTTTCTTGGTAATTATGATGCTGACAACCATTTGTGGCTTCATCTTTTCCTTTAAAGGCATCGTTAAACAAGGTTAAATCTGAGATGCACGGACCTACGTGTTATCAGTGTCTGTGATATGGTGTAATATTGAAGCCCTAAAAAAAAATCACGCTTCAAAACGATCAAGAAGTGCCTCAAAAATGTAAAAATCTTTGAGTGACCGGCTTTTAACCATACTTGTTTTCCCCAATTGACTGTAGTGTTATGAAAACCGTTTGGCAAACTGTTTTCAAAATTTGTAAATCCAATCATAAATATCTTGATAATCAGACAGGCGTTCGACTTGTAAAAGTCATGGGGTTCCTGACTGACCTAAAGGTTTATAATTATCATTGCACCATGAGCTAAATCCAGGATTTTGTTTAAGAATCTGAGACAAAGTTACCGGATCCCTTTAATCCTAGATGTTTGTTTGTTTCTTTGTTTGTGTGTGTTTTGGTTTCTGTTTTTCTACATGCTACAACTGTACACAAGCCTAAGGGACAATTACAAAATATCAATAGGCCTGTCTTCCTTAGCTTGAGTTTGCCAATAACCCGCTATTTTCAGACTCGGGTTATTATCCCGAAGCTCGAAATTGCGTCTCCACCAGATCGATACGCTCATCACGAACTAGCTTGGACGGCGCAAATGAGCCCGCTATTCCCAAATAACTGGATATTTTGGAAACAAGACCAAGATTTATCTAGATATTTTCTCGACCAAATATCCCGCTAATTGCGATCGGGATAGTTAAAGTAGCGGGTTACTTGGCAAACTCGAGCTGATGAGGACAGACCTAATGAGAGTCACAAGACCCTCTTGATCCAAGCATTTGTATCACAACCTGGCATTGGTTCATTGTCCGAAACTCCACGTATGGTTTCACTTTCAAATAAAATCAAATAAGACAGTGGAGATGCTGCCAGCTTTAGAAAGGTGATACCACTGTTAATCACCCAGACAGCGATTAAATTTCAGGCACAACAGAAACTCTGAAGACACATCCCCTTTCATTTCGTGCATCTGCCACAGGGTTGCCAATTTACTGCTCTTGCCTGTCCTCCTTCATTGGTTTAATCACACTCTCTCTCTCTGTCTCCCTCTCTCTCTCTCTCTCTGTGTCTATATTTCTCTCTCTCTCTCTCTCTCTCTCCCTCTGTCTCTCTTTCTCTCTCTCTCTCTGAAATGAGGGTACGCAACCCGATATCACCGCTCTTAGAACGGATGCTTACATATCATTTCAATGCACGCAACATACCAAGACTTGTTTCACCAATCCAAAATGCTTTGCCACATTTCTTTGTTTACTAATAATTGTTCATGTGTCTGCTTTTTCTTTCTTTCTGTTGTTTTGTCTTTTAGAGAAATAGTGAAATGGAAACGGCAAAATTGGACCCCACAGCCCCTCCCCCTTAAAACTAAACCTGGCATTCTAAAGTACATGTACATTATGCCTCCCTAATTACGGTTCGTATAAGTCAGTATTCCCTTCCACCGATCAAACATGCTGACATTTTGGCATCCCCCGCTATCGACGAACACCACCGCAACAGGGAGAAACATTGGTCGTGTGTCATGTCATTGACATTTGCAAGCAATGTGAATCATGTGTACATTTCATGTCAGTGGAAAACAACAACCAAGATATGATATGCCCATGACTGTTACATGACACTACTATGGATGAGGGTGGGGATGGGAGGGGATGGGAGGGGATGGGAGGGAGGGAGGGTATAGTATGTATGTCTGAATGTGAGAGGCCTTTCACACTCGCAGGATTAGGCGTAAGCCATTCTCATTGCAAATCATGATTTCATGCATACCATGTTTAATCTCTGCATGCATGCACAAATAAGAATTCAATTGCTCATGAATGTGAACTCTGACAAGTTAATCCAAAACATAATCATCATGGGCTTACCAGTAACTTTCAAAAAGTTTGAATTACATGCAGGCCTACATGTATATCATTTCCTTACTCGCACCTGAACAAAAAATAGATTTCCTCACTCTGCGAGATGGTTGGCAAATTGAAGATTCACCTAAAGAAAGGCCCCCCCCCCCCCCCCCCCCCCCGCGAAAAATAAATAAATCTGGCAATGTATAGTGAAAATTCAAAATTCATGTCGCGGTATATACATACATCAACAAATGACACTACCCAAGGATGGGGTGAATATTCACAATGTCATCAACATGGCCACCCCCTCCCTCCCCTTAAAATTAGCATTACAATGACCAGATAATTATCTCATGTTTGCTCCCTTAGTTTTCACATATTTCATGTCAATTCCTGAGCATTTGATCACATCACAAATCATGTGGATGCTGTTACATGTGTGATGCTCTGTAGCATGTACAAAGGATAATGACATGCAATCTTGCTAGGCAACTGTGTAGACCATCTCAAGTGATCCCAACAACCATATGTGAACACTTTTATTTGAAATGTGACGGCTAATGTTTCGAATGTGAACGCTTGAATGTGCCCAGTGAGAAAGGGTCTCTCTGACACATAGCCTAACTGTGTGTAGAATGCTAAACGAGGCTGCACTCAGGCTATGTTAATTAGTATCTACATGTAGTTCTTAAACGGGTCCTTGCCATCTGCATGTAGTACTAACATGGGTATAGCATCTATAGAGACAACAGGTGCGGAGGTGGTTAGTCTCTGCCACCAGACCCAACCTGTGAAATTTATCTCTTCCCTGCAGGATTGCCAGTAGAAACAAAAGGATGGACACCGACAAATACTGAAGAGCCAGAAACTCCCGCTTGTACGAAATGTTTATGAATTTTTGAGTGTTTTGGATTCGCAGAAGTTTCATGATGCGAAAGAATAGGCCAGTTTACTAATATATTCAAATTTATGTAGAAATGCAGATGAAAACAGATTTACATTGTAGAATCAAACTGGAGCCTGTAGACGAAGACTACACTACTTAAAATGTGTCATGTAGGAAGGGCGAGTGGTACATTTAAATCAATGTGTTATGTAGGGCAGATGAAAACAGATGGACACTTTAGATTCAACCTGCAGCCTGTCAACGAAGACTATACCACTCAATGTGTTGAGGGACACTTGAGATTCAACTTGCAGCCTGTCAACAAAGACTACACCACTCAATGTGTTACCTACATGTATGTAGGAAGGGTGGGTGGGAGTTACGTAGTGTTTCTACATGACCAACCTTGCACTCGGCTTTCTCTGTATCCTTAGAACAATGCAGATTTACGTACATTGCATTGATTTTATCACCATTGCTTCCACTGACGTAGCCCTTATCTGTCACGCTAGATTTACTTATGAATAATTTAGCCATTTCTCTGGCAAATCTGCTGCTCGTTCTCTAGAGATAGCGATCGTGATTTACATGTTGGGAATACTAATTTTGCTTTTTGATATTTGGATATCAGATTTACCTCAATTGTTATTCCTTTTGTCTGCACAATGATCATCAATTCTGAATATGTTTCACAGTTCATTTCCCTGAATCTCATTAGATTACAAGTACATATCTCTGTGAAGGCTTTGGGGTGTATTATGACTTGCAGTAATGCATTACAGAAAAGCAGACTTGCTATTTATTTGGTATATTCACTTTCTGCAGATCTATATTCATTTCAATTTCATTTAAAGGCAGGGTATTCTAGTTAAACTACTTCAGATTAACGTATATACTGCCATCTGCTTCTCACAATGTCGCGATGTGTTGAACCTGATAGCCATGCCCCACAATGCATCCCCAACTGATGACGCGTGCGATGGTATTTGGGTACAGGAACCGGAAATCGCTCTACGTACGCCTTCACCAAAAATAACGCGACTGAAAATACATTATAGCAGTGGTAGAGTTGTTCGTAAAATACCCTGCCTTTTATTGATATGAATCTATTTGTTTTCAACATTTTTCTTGCTAATAATTACCTTTAATCTCCATAGTGGAAAGTTAGACTCGATATCCCTCTTGAAGAAGCGTGTTGTCTTGGTCGCTGCGCTCAGCAGATGTTCAGCTGGTAAGCCTTGCGTCTGGGAGATGTAACGGATCTATGGATGATGAAAACAAGAAAAGAAAATGTTTTTATTGTACTTCAGGAAAACCTGCTATAGTGACCACGTGTATAGAAAGACCACCTGTCTATAAAGGCCACAATTCCTGCTTCCCATGAAAATATTTCCCCATTGAAACCTCTACTTTATAATCAACCTGTACATAAAGCCCACCTGCCTATCAAGACAACTTTTCTTGTCTTCCTTGAGTGGTCTCTAAATACAGATTTCACTCTAAATAAATTCAACTAGTTGAGAAAAAAAATCTACCATTCTACTAGTATTTCTGAGGGATTTAAAAGTGAAAGACATTTTACAAGTTGTATTTGACTATGTATACATGAAGATGCCATCAAAATAGAAATTGAAAGTGAAAGCAATGAAAATAGACAACAAATCGCACGTCGTTAAAAAGTGAAACACATTCTTTACAGAATGACTGGCAGTCGTATACATGTAACCATTGAAAAACAATAGATAGAGAGTGAGACATTTTCAGTACAACATAACATCAATCGTCAATAATGCCATATTGAACAATGAACATTCTAGTTCAATGCTCTGGTTTGTTTCTTTGTTTGTGGCTCTGTTTAAATTATTTGCTTATTTTTTGTTTTTTGTATCTCGGCTACATGTAAACATATGAATCAAAATTTCTTTTGAAATGAAAACTATAATCATTAATGATATCTTTTTTTTTGAAATTTCACAAGGCATTTTTTTCTCACCATGCAATCCTAAAGCACAAGAAAAGAATTATTATTGTGCTGAATACATGTTACGTTCATTAAACGGACTACAAAATTCTACTTTCTATCCAACGTGTATTTCTAAATCAGTTAACCTCCCGCTTTCTCGTAGGACAAACTTCTTGGCAATCTTTTAGAGGCTGAACCTCACATGACCCCTCGTGTTATCAACTAGAAAATGACCATTTCCAAAACGTCAACTCGTAAAGGTCATCGAGTTACAATTTCCTTGTCGGTTCTATAATTACATCTTCCCCTTCCCGATTAGACACCCGTGTTGTCATACTAATAAGGGGGATGTGTAGTGACAAATATCGGACAAATATCGGACAACTCGGACAGCGTATGTTCGAGAGGGAGGTATCATTTCTACATCTCTCTGCTTGGAGTCTTAAAATAAATTTCCGTCATCCTCTTTAGCCCCAAGTGTGTTGTGCTATTCTCAGATATCGCAGGCTGTAGTCCCGACACATTCATGCTCGTGTTCTTTTTTTAAACCGGCCATCAAGCAATAAACTGTTTCCTACGAACCAGGATTTAACCCTAAACCATCCTCCCCCGAAAGCTGTGTAATGTACTATTATTGGACAACATAGCTTGCAACGGTCCCACTCACATAGATTGGTGAGGGCATTTTTAGTCTAAACTTAGCCTTCCTCTTCATACCACCAAGAGAAAGTCCAACTAATTTCTGCTCAATTTAAACCCGTTGAAAATGTTTATATTTACCGCAACCCTAAAATAAATGCAATCTTTCACGCTTCTAATTCTTGTTGTACCTTATATCATGAATAACCAGGGGGGATACATGAGGGCTCGGGCAAAGTAGCCCCCGAGATGCAAAAAAGAGCCCCCGAAAGTCATAAAAGAGCCACAAAAAAAAACAAATTAAAGAGTGTTATTTTCATGCAAGCAAGCTTGAAAAGTAGCCCCCCCGATTTTTTTTTTTCTCCTGTGAATAACGGTTGTATCTAAATTTTACCGCATGACTTTCTACATCCACATACGAGTAACACTGTAACCTAAATATAACCCTAAATCCTATTTGCACTATTTTTAATCTTAGCTCAACTCTGGGCTTCATCACGACTCTATAGCCCCACACTAGGATATCGGTGTTTGGTTCCCTCAAACCGACGTCAGATGATACTTTCTAAAAATAAGTGGCCCCTTCCCCCCTTGAGCCCCCGAGGCAACATTTTAAGTTCCTGCTTAAAGAGCAGAGTCCCGTACAATTGTTTTCACGTCATGTGAACCCCTAATGCCTGCGGAGCCAATATTCTTGTGTACCACAATAGATTGTGGGCGAGGTTTATAATAATAGAAGCAGGATCCTTTTCTGGTAAAACTATTTTTGGAGTCACTTGAAATATAAATCTTCCTCCTTGAGATTTTTTTTTACCAAGCACAGTCCCATGCAATCGTTTTCATGTCGTCTCAACGAGTTTTGGTGCTGCATGAACCCCTAATGCCTATGGAGCCAATATTCTTGTGTACTGCAATAGATTATGGCCAAGGCTAACAATAATAGAAGCAGGATCCTTTTCTGGAGAATTATTTTTGGCGTCACTTGAAATATCATTCTTACTCCTTGTGACTTTTTGTTTTTGATTTTGTTCCTGGTATCATTTATAGGATTGTGAATAACAACAGATGATATGCAAGCTCATGAACAAATGCCCTTCTTTCTGCAAGGCATATTGTAATTCTACACCCCCCCCCCCCCCTTTATCCTGTCATAAAATCCTTATGGGGTGGGGGTTTTGTACAGGGGAAGGAACTTATGAATCAAAGTAGACTTAGGGCCCGTTCCTAGAAACCGTCATACATGTAAGTCTAACTTCTTGACTATCCTATTGAAACATGTGTTATAGAATTAACACACGTTTCAATGGGATAGTCAAGAAGTTAGACTTATGACGGTTTCTAGGAACAGGCCCCATGTCCACATTGCAAGGACATTGTAAAGATATTGAGAAGGGGGAACACAATAGAGTCTAAAAGTTTTCAGGATATTTTTGTTTGTTTTTTGTTTGTGTTCCTACATATAAGTATGTCTTGTAATATAAAGTGTTGGGTTGATTCAAAAACAAATTCTGATTGATCACAAAGTGGCAATTTGATATGACTCTCACTTTTAAACATCCTCAATCGATTTGGATCTCTCGTGACTCTTCACATAACGTGACCGGGGTTTACATTTCACTTCTGTATTTATTTAGCCAAAACTTGGAAGCTTTCCTGCCAGGGCAAACCCAGTTCAACCTCTAACCAAGGTGCGTTCGTTCATATGTTATGTGTGCATATTTACTTATTGATTGATATGACACAAATGATTACATGTTCAGCATGCCCCGTTGGTTGTTATTTCCTAACTTGTTTATATTTCTGGGGTGCCGGGCGCCTATGATGCCAAGTGTTAGGCCTCGAATCAGATTACTTTATTACATTACAACGCAAATCCAGGTGGGGGGACCGAGTTCCCGACGACGATTCTGTGAAATTCATTAAAGACTTCCTCTCCAAGTCAGAGTTGCTGGTATGGGTAACGTGCACGTTTCAACCCATGTTTGCATTCAAGGGTGATTCAAGTGAGATATTCTAAAATCCACTCTGTCTGCATTTACAAAAATACTGGAAAAATTGATGGTACATCATAAAAGACATATCAATAGGCGGTGTCACACAGAGGCCAAAAATCCAGATTTTAGTTATCCTCTTAATTGCTGTGTGTCACCAATTATCCCATTAAAAATCCTCTAACGAAGCAAGAAAATTCTCCCTTGCAAGGATTTTTCAAGGGATTTTTCTGTGTGACACCGCCTTATTATATATGCTCATTGTAATGTACGCAAATCAAGTATATGTACAAGTACATCAGTGGAATTAGTTGCTATGTAATGAATGTCATTGATGTAAAGTATATGGATAGATTAGATGTAAAGTACATTATTGTGATGTGCTTGTGTATGCATGTGATGAACATTCATGTGATGAACATTAATGTAATGTACATTATTGTATTGTACATATATGCAGCAATGTAAAACACAATCATGTAATACACAATCATGTAAAGTACATCAATGTGAATTGCATTGACTGTTAATTGCAGCACTATACATGACATTTCCCCTTTTAAAAAAAATAGTTTCCATTTTGTTACACAATATTTTTTCAGAGGCAACTAAACAGTAAAACAAATACACTAACGTTGCCAATTTGATAACAAAAATGTTGATCCAAATCCTTACCTGATCGTATTCCGAGGCTCCCGGATACAGCGGCCAGCCGAGGAAGAGCTCCGCGACCACGCATCCAAGGGACCACATATCGATGGCTTCACAAAACGGTAGACCCAGTATGATTTCCGGAGCCCTGCAAGAATCATAACAGGAATCGGAAAGAGAGAAAAAAACAAGAGGAAAAGGCATCATCAGCATTGTATTACATTCAGGTGATTACCATATTTGGTATTTATTGATACTACCACTGTCTTCCTGTGTGACATATCTCTCTAAACAAAGTCTGTATTCATGTACCTGCCAAACATCCATTGCAAAATCAGGAGTCTCCGAAGGCAAAGGTAGGAATATATGGAGCCTTCTGCATGCTTTTACACATGTATACAGGTCCCTGTTTCATAAAACTTGTTGTCAATAAAACAAGTTTGATACCTGTTATAAGCTACTGAAGTCGTGGCAATTGATTGGCTGAGAGCAAGTTTGCCATAGAAATTAAGTATTTGTTATTGATAACACGTTTTATGAAACAGGGCCCTAATATTTCACAAATGACAGATGAATATGGTTAATAATACGAGTTACAAGGAAGAAAAATAGGAATCATTCCTGTAGCACTGGAATGGTTGACAGCTAATGCAATTGAATAGGTTTGGAAAACTGCTTTTTGGGGAGTCATAGAATGGATCGCTTCATTCAGAGTGGAAAATCGTGGGAAAAATCGTGGAATCCACTCTCAAAAGAGTTAATCAACCAAAAATTTGGAGAGGGAAGCACTGTAATTTGGAGAACATTTAACTACAAGGGCATTGAACCTGCATATGACTAATAAAAAAAGGAGATTTCCCTTCCCCTGCATTACAGAGAGTACACAATGTCTCCCCTGATAATATATTCGGAAATTGAGAATGAACACAACATTTCACTGGTCTAATAAGTTTTTCGCAGAGAGATTACAAAATCACAAAACTCACAAAACTCACAAAATCATCATATAAAGGAAAGAGATGGATTACATTCAAATGATTAATTTCCGAAGGAGTGAAGACCACCCTGGTGGTCTAACTACAACTGCACCTCAGAGATTTTGTAATGAAGAAATTGTTCATTATTCATAAACAGGGGGGAAAGGGAGGGGGAGGAGGGGGAAGGGGGTACTATCACACATTCTCTAGTAACTATCGCTTCAAAGTCAATATAAAATACTAACAGAATTCTAACTAACTTTAATTCTAGACCAAACAATAGACCTAAACCTATCCTATTTTGGTAAACCTTAATGGCAACATTAACCCTAACCCTGATACCTACAGTGTACATGTAGTTCACACCACTCCAAACAGATTTCCCTTTAATTCTCAACAATTGGACACCTATGGTTATATCTCTATTCCAGAACACCTATAAACCAATGACACTTTGGAATGACATCACCTAGTGGGGGCCATCGAATTCCAGCCACCATCGATTCACGTTGCAATGGTGGTCAAAGGAAAGATGGTCTAGGACCTACATGTACATCTCGCTGGGTCCTTCCCTTTAAATCTCACTAATTGGACACCTATGGTTATATCTCTATTCCAGAACACCTTGGAAACAATGACACTTTGAAATGACATCACCTAGCGGAGGCCACCGAATTCCAGCCACTATCGGTCACCTTGCCATGGTGGTCAAAGGAAAGATAAGTCTGGGACCTACATTTCTCTGGGACCTACATCTCTCAGGGTCCTTTCACACGAGGGGACTTTTCAAAGGACACAAGATGGCTCTGTAGTTCTGGTTCTTATGGTCCTAGGTTCTAAACCAAGCTGATGTGTGACGCCCTCGGATAATACTTTGTGTACTGCGATTGGAATGCCAAAATGAAGCAACTACACTTTCTCAAACCTTGTAGATTCCATACATACAAAAAATCTCTACTTGACATTCTCATGTGCATGTACACTATACCATTTCATTTTGATTATGTAAATATTTATTATGTTATCTATTTCAAACAAGTCCAGTGTCGAAAGAGGCGGGGATAATCAAACAGTGACAGGTGATAATGTACCTAACTATTGTACAGCTGTAGCCCAAACCCATTACCATAGTTTTAATAATCAAACAGTGACAGGTGATAATGTACCTAACTATTGTACAGCTGTAGCCCAAACCCATTACCATAGTTTTAATGTTGGGCTTTATGGGGTCATCGTTCAATAATCCATAGTTCCCCTTGTGTGAATGGAGGGAGATAATCACAGATCGACCTCTCTTTATCGGTCTGCACCTCACAGAGAATGCTATGGGTTGAATTGGCTATGGAATGTTTGATTGGTTATGAGGTAAGAGCACGGCAGGTAATTTCTTTTCATTCTCCATCTCACCTTTCCTCCTTTGCTTTCTTCTACCTTGCACGTTCTTTCTTTCACCTTTTATCTCTTCAGCTCTCTACCTACTTTATCTTTAGCCCTACACCATTTATTTCCTGAGTAATTCCCAACTTTTTATCCTGCATCCAGTGCACCCCTATCCACTTTCTCCCTCCCTCCCCGTATTTTCCTCTCCTCTCCCTCTCGATTCTTTTGAATTTTCTTTGTATTGACCTTTTAAGCACATTTTTAAAAAATGAAATAAAAAACAAAGCATTGTAGCATATATTTCAATCAAATGTAGTTTCATAAACTTGATCAATTAAATATGTATTTCTTCATAGGCCTATGATTGCATTATTGCTGGTTACTAACTGCAAAGAATCTAAATCTGATCTGACCTCCCCCCCCCCCCCCCCCCCCCACTTCGTTGGCATCTGCCCCTAATTAAAATGAATTCCAATATATCTTTATTGCTCAAGGAGCGCACCCTCATGCCAGGATAATCATTAGATAGATACTGGACATAGCACCTCTCAGCAATAAATCATGAATGCCCATCTTAAAGATATCCAAGTGTGTCCTCTATGCCATAAATAAATGTTGATGATCGGAATAGAAGAATGGTACTGTATGGCGGTGATGCGGGGCACATGAAGGGTCACATCCCCCCCCCCCCCACATACACACGAGAAAAGGGATGACAGAAGGAAAGAAAATGATAAAGAGAAGATAGGAGGGGAAGGAATTAAAAAACATAGGAGACAGAAATAAGAGGGAATAGAAGAATCCAGTAGAAACAGAGAGGAAGGGGGGGGGGGGGAGAGAAATAAAGAAGAGTGAAAAGAGAGAGAGGAAATAGTGAAAGAATACAGTGGGAAAGCGAGTGAAGCGAAGTGATTAAAAGAAAAGAGAGAGAACGAGAGGAAAAAAAAGAAATACAGAGGGAGAATACAAGATAGAGATAAAGAGAAGCTGCAGAAGCATGTATAAGAACGGAGAGGGGATCACACAAAAGGTCGCTGTTCTGCCATACTATATCCAACAAGTAGAGAAAACACATTCTCTTGTTGCTCCCCAACTGCACCGATAATACATGGACTTTAGTCTCTCTGATGACAAACACTGTGTACATGAGCACATTTTTACAGACATTAATCATGTTCTAATGTCTCTCAGACAAAAGGATGCATTATATTATGATAAGTGTGACATGAAACAGGGTGCGTTGAGTGCAAAGAGGTTAGAAGCCTGTCGAGCCTTATTTGATTTCCTGTACTAAACAGACTCTTTATATCTTCATCTCCTCTCTACCACTACTGCAAACCCAGACATTTTTGCATGCACACAGAATTTTTTGTGTACAAACATTTCTCAAATTGTGTGCATCGTCCAGATTTGCAAGGGTATCATGCCAAAAAGATCACTATTAAAGTTGTATCACTAAACATGGAAAATTCCTTGGTTGCAACAACAGCTGTTATTAACAATTGACAAAATGTTCTTGTTGTACAGAGTTACAACTTACAGTAGATAGGTTGCAATTTCTCTACCTCTCATCTTGCCCCTTCCCCCATTTCCCCTCTCCTTCCTTTCTCTAACATTCCTTGACCCTTCCTTACTTAAATACCCTAAACAGCCCCTCCCCCCCCCAAAAAAAAAAAAAAAAAAAATTACAAAGTTTCTGGTTTTATAACAGAAACATTCAATTTGTCTTCCACTAATACCACACCTTCCCTTGTTTCCCCTACTCATCTAACCTCCAACACCTGTCATCCACGCCCCTCCTCCTTCCCCTTCCCCCACCCCCTCCTCCACATCTGACACTCTGGGGCACATACACATCGCCCCTGTACCCCCTCGCCTGTGTGGGAATGTTATATGTGGCTACAGACAGACCTAGGCTAGGAATGCCTGGCAGAGTATCAAGAATTCCTCCAACCCATACTTCAACTTATATCACCTGTTCAGAGTCAGAAGGGCAGTAACTCCATGTTAAAGTACATGGGTTAATGACCTTCTCGCTCTCAACATACGATAGGTATGTGAGCTGTAATACGCAATGTACTATAAACTGCTTTCTTAAATTCAGTTGCCTATTCCAATCTTAAACTCGATTTCGTTCCTGTAATTCTATCAGCAAACTCTATTGCCACACTGAACGTAACTATTTATTTTATTACAATCGTGACGCTTTGCAAGACCAGTCAAAGAGTACAAGGCTTTTATAGAGCTCTACGTTTAGACAGAGACTTGACACCCTGCAAGCTTTCTATAGGAAGTACAAGACATTAGAGTAAGAATGCAAAAATTAAGATTATGCCATCATCTCAAAATCCTAAATGACTAAGAAATTTGTGAGGAGTCTGTAAGGAAAATAATCTTTGATACGCCACGCATCGCAATTATCAATATGTTTTTATTACCGCATTACTTGATTACTGTTATCATTTCTATTGGGGATACAGCACCGTTCAGGTATGTAAACCCTTTTTGCTGCATCCCCAGACATGTTTGGTTTTTATGAATGTCTGAATAAATATGATACAATACAATGCTACAATAACCTCTTCCCGAATATGTGTTAATATGACAAAGTTCATTTCAGCTAGATAATATCTAAGGCATGCCAATCAGTTAAAAGGCAATCAAAGCTTGGTCGAGTAGGAATGTAAACTTGGGTTTACAGCAACTTCTTAATATTCCCCCCTGGGCTAAGGCTAAGACTGTCATTCCAAACGTGCGATGATATCATAACGAATAAATAAAATATTTAAGGGTACACATTAACACAGTGGTACAGACTGGCGATGTAGATTTCAGTCCCATATGTTCAAAATCGTGTCAGTCAACTCAAAACTATCACGTTTTTAGCCACATGTAACATATGATCTAGAATTACTGGACAAGGATTACAATTTAAATCACTACCACGAAAATGACAGTTCCAAGAAATAGGCATTGGAGGAAAGTACAAATTAATTCAGCTATTGCTTACTTTATACAACCCTTCCTGTTATAGCGTATGAAGTTCATACGCCCGTAGGTTAGAACACGTACAAATGTGGGATAGAATTTAATCATTTGTTAATCCCTCTTAATCCCTTTACTGCCTGGGGCATATCAATGCTGTTAATTATCAATTACTGACATAATCTCCGCTTATATAAATAAATGGGTATTTCTACCTTTGCAGGTAACACATTACAGCAGTCAGGAGACTTCTGCAAATATTCAGTATTTATAATAAATGACAAGAAATTAAAATATAGTCCCGATATCGTGCAAATGCAAATATTATACTATTATAAAATTACAGGATCCAATCAATGCAAAATTTGAAAGTTTTTAAACCTGCACAAATAGTTTTCACTTACATTTATGTTTAAAAAAATGCTTTTCATTATATCATGAACTGCATTTGACTTTCAAAAATGCAAGATTTGAACATAGGACTTGAAAATACGAACTCAAAAATATTCGACTAGACCCCCCAAGAAAAATGCCTGAGTCGAAATAAAATAAATATTTCACAACTCAAATCAAATTTGAAGGGGGAAAAAATTGTTTTCATTATAAAAGGTCAAACACACCCTGTAGCTAATCATATTTTCATAATTTCCAATTAGGGATCTTTGATTAGAATTGGAAAACAAGTCTGTCAAAGTGTTTTGCAGGAAATAATCAAAAGGATTTTAAAATCTATTTCTGAGATGACGGGGAAAACGAGTTATTAGCACAGCTGTTGCCTCAACTCAAGGAGTTCATATTATTAGCACAAATAAACATTATGGCAGTATCAAAGCAGAAAGTTAATCAATTGTCAATCTAAAGATGATCTTTGCGAAGGAAATGAAAAACATTGATTGCGGGGGGAAGCTCCCACGCTTCAAACGTGACTTTACAGTAAGATCTCAAAATGGAATGAAAAATATTGTATCGACTGCAGAAGACTTCATAAGCTACAGTTAAAATAGCTCTTTTTCCAATTGAAATTGTGTAAAATGTTTCTTTAGTTTCTTTTAAGGAATCTCTATACATCAAATAAATGCCGAAGTTCCAAAATAGCTTTGCTCCCTTCCTCTGCAAGAATCTTCAGGAGTGAAGGAGGCAGATTATGACGAAGAAGAAGAAGAAAGTGCATGCTTTCACAAATTAGGAAACTGCATTATGATTTGATAAAAGAACTGACATGTCATTCATTTCTACCAATGTGACAAAACAACAAACTTATCAGAGAACAATTTCTTTCAACTCTATATTTTGAGAGAAACAATACAAACATGTACTGTAACAAGATTTAGAGGGCTGCTATTAAAGCAAATTTTGATGGGCCATGACTCAAAGGGAGATGTTTGACTTTGAGACTTGAGAAGACGACAATCGCTCTTTGTACAGAAAGGAGAATACGTGAGCGACATTGTGTAATCCAAGCACGTCAAACGGAATCTTCCATGAATCAGTGGCTTCCATCATTATCAGCACATTAATGTTAATACCCCCTGCCCAATCCCCACGGATCACGACTCATTAGACGTTCACTCCTCAACACAATAGAGCTCCATCCGAACAATATCGCCGCTGAATGCCACAAAGGAACTCGTCTTCACGAACACCGACAATGTCAGCGATGACTGTGCACATGTATTTCATCGACTATGGGAGGGAGAAACATCATCGTCCCCGCGACCTTTTGATGCTTTAATCAGTTGTATTAGCAATACAAACATGACGATGGAGGCATTCATGTTTAGGCATGAGATATTTATTATTGCTGTCGTTCCGATGCAGGATCCTGCATGGAACGATCGGCGCCGATTTGGTACGCGCACTTTGCCTGACTGCAGTCTCCAAATTTAATTATCAGATTGAAATCGTCGCGACGCAAGAGGACGAATTTGGTACGCGCACTGTGCCTGACTGCAGTCTCCAAATTTAATTATTAGATTGAAATCATCGCGACGCAGGAGGACGAATGTCAGTGCGCACATGCGCAGCAATCATAAAAGGATGCGCTAGCTGAAGTCTACTGAAGATGAGCCGCTACGTACTCGCACCCGATCCGAGCTAGCCACGTTGGCTATAGCTCCGCGCATGGTATAGGCGCAAGCCAAATCGAGTGAGCTAGCTAGCTAGCGTTGGAATTGCAGAGCAATGTGATTGAGATTATTCCTGATTAAATTTAATTGCAAGCTATAGATCGATAGTTTTTACAATAGTGAAGTTTATTTGCTCAAAATTTAATTTGAAGCTATAGATCTAAGTATGCAAAATATAGATTGCTTGGGTTTTATCAACACATTCCATGCCAAATCTAACCTCAATTCTGTCCACGACCTCGTGTAAAAAAGACGTATCGGCACGTAAATCTTGACCCATTAAAATCTAAACCTTTTGTTTATGTTTGGCTGAGAGGTATATTGCGCAATTCTGAACTGGAGTTCTATTTTGAGATTTGAATGCGAGGAGACAAAATGCCGCCCATTTGAACCCTTGAACTTTGTTTGAACAAAGGCCCTGCGCGCAATTCCTTGGGTGTTGATAAACAAACATGAGGAAAGATGGAGACAAGAGAGAGGGAGAGGGAGAGGAAGGGGTACACTTGGAAGATGGAGGGAGGGAGCGAGAGAATAGATTGATGGGGGAATTAAGTCTACGAGAGTCAAAATTGGGACAGATGTGAAAATCAATTGTTAATAAAGACGATAAAGTATCAAGTTATTTATTTAATACCCATGATTCTTTTTATAAAATTCTAATCGTAATAATGCGAAACTAATCTTGTCTAGTGTTCCTATTATTTAGACAGTCATTTCGAGCTCCTCGATCTATTCGCGGTGAAGGCCTATTGTGTTGCTTGTTTGTGTGGTTGTGATGTGCCTGTTTGAATTAGGCCCTACTTGTCATGTCATGTCGGTTATTTTTTTCGAAGTGAAGCATTGATACAAAATTTTGATTATAAAATTCAGCAATTTTATTTAAAATTGTTATGATCGATAATTATGATTGAGGAGTCTTTAGTTCGCAATGCTCAGATCACGATACCAGTCATGATAGCGAATTATCTCAGTCGTGATTTTAGAATTAGATCCCTTTTCTGCAGTATTTTAATGAATAGTAAAATATGGATCTCTGTTTAGTGACAATAAATATTCATTAAATTATTAGAGAAAAAAAACGATTCGTTGTACCTTTCTCGACACCTAATCCTTGTCTGAATTTAGTCCCCCCCCCCCCCCCCTCCCCCACCCCCCGTCCCGTGTGGAAGCTTTGACATTATATAAAATTATTAGAGAAAGAAGACGATTCGTAGTACCATTCTCGACTCTAAAATCCTTGTCTGAATTCAGCCCCCGTCCCGCGGGGCCGAGCTATGACATTTTCTTAAATTATTAGAGAAAGAAGACGATTCGTAGTACCATTCTCGACTCTAAAATCCTTGTCTGAATTCAGCCCCCGTCCCGCGGGGCCGAGCTATGACATTTTCTTAAATTATTAGAGAAAGAAGATGATTTCTCGACTATTAATGCTTATCTAAATTCAGTCCCCCCCCCCCCCCTCCAAGGCGTAAATATGGCATTTCATTAAATTATTAGAGAAAGAAGACAATTCGTTGTACCGTTCTCGACTATTAATACTTATCTAAATTCAGTCCCCCCCCCCCCCCCCCTCTCCAGCGCGAAGCCGGTGGAGGCTTTGACATCATTAAATTACTAGAGAAAGAAGACGATTCGTTGTACCGTTCTCGATTATTAATCCTTGTCTGAATTCAGTCCCCCCCCCCCCCCCCTCCAGGGCGAAGCGATCACGCTTTGACATTTCATTAAATTACTAGAGAAAGAAGACGATTCGTTGTACCGTTCTCGATTATTAATCCTTGTCTTAATTCAGTTCCCCCCCCCCCCTCCAGGGCGAAGCGTGGAAGCTTCGACATTAATTTGCGTTAAATTATTAGAGAAAGAAGTCGATTCGTTGTACCGTTCTTGACTCTTAATCCTTGTCTAAATTCAGCCCCCCCCCCCCCCCCCTCCCGCACGGATGCTTTGACATTTTATTAAATTATTTGAGAAAGAAGTCGATTCGTTGTACCGTTCTTGACTCTTAATCCTTGTCTGAATTCAGCCCCCCCCCCCCCCCCGTCCCGTGCGGAAGCTTTGACATTTCATTAAATTACTAGAGAAAGAAGACGATTCGTTGTACTGTTCTCGATTATTAATCCTTGTCTGAATTCAGTTCCCCCACCCAACCAGCTCGGAAGCGTTAACATTAAATTATTAGAGAAAGAAGACGATTCGTATTACCATTCTCGACTATTAATGCTTATCTAAATTCAGTCCCCCCCCCCCCCCTTCCCCCCTCCAAGGCGGAAATATGGCATTTCATTAAATTATTAGAGAAAGAAGACAATTCGTTGTACCGATCTTGACTCTTAATCCTTGTCTGAATTCAGCCCCCCCCCCCTGTCCCGCGCGGAAGCTTTGACATTTTCATTAAATTACTAGAGAAAGAAGACGATTCGTTGTACCGATCTTGACTCTTAATCCTTGTCTGAATTCAGTCGTCCCCCCCCCCCCCCGTCCCGCGCGGAAGATATGACATTTCATTATTATTAGAGAAAGAAGACGATTCGTTGTACCGATCTTGACTCTTAATCCTTGTCTGAATTTAGTCTCATTAAATTACTAGAGAAAGAAGACGATTCGTTGTACCGTTCTCGACTATTAATGCTTATCTAAATTTAGTCCCCCCCCCCCCCCCCCCCCCCCTCCAGCGCGAAGCGATCACGCTTTGACATTTCATTAAATTACTTGAGAAAGAAGACGATTCGTTGTACCGTTCTCGATTATTAATCCTTGTCTTAATTCAGTAATTCAGTTCCCCCCCCCCCTCCCCTCCAGGGCGAAGCGTGGAAGCTTTGACATTTCATTAAATTACTAGAGAAAGAAGTCGATTCGTTGTACCGTTCTTGACTCTTAATCCTTGTCTAAATTCAGCCCCCCCCCCCTCCCGCACGGATGCTTTGACATTTTATTAAATTATTAGAGAAAGAAGTCGATTCGTTGTACCGTTCTTGACTCTTAATCCTTGTCTGAATTCAGCCCCCCCCCCCCCCCCCCGTCCCGTGCGGAAGCTTTGACATTTCATTAAATTACTAGAGAAAGAAGACGATTCGTTGTACTGTTCTCGATTATTAATCCTTGTCTGAATTCAGTTCCCCCACCCAACCAGCTCGGAAGCGTTAACATTAAATTATTAGAGAAAGAAGACGATTCGTATTACCATTCTCGACTATTAATGCTTATCTAAATTCAGTCCCCCCCCCCCTTCCCCCCTCCAAGGCGGAAATATGGCATTTCATTAAATTATTAGAGAAAGAAGACAATTCGTTGTACCGATCTTGACTCTTAATCCTTGTCTGAATTCAGCCCCCCCCCCCCCCCCCTGTCCCGCGCGGAAGCTTTGACATTTTCATTAAATTACTAGAGAAAGAAGACGATTCGTTGTACCGATCTTGACTCTTAATCCTTGTCTGAATTCAGTCCCCCCCCCCCCCCCCCCCCGTCCCGCGCGGAAGATATGACATTTCATTATTATTAGAGAAAGAAGACGATTCGTTGTACCGATCTTGACTCTTAATCCTTGTCTGAATTTAGTCTCATTAAATTACTAGAGAAAGAAGACGATTCGTTGTACCGTTCTCGACTATTAATGCTTATCTAAATTTAGTCCCCCCCCCCCCCCTCCAGCGCGAAGCGATCACGCTTTGACATTTCATTAAATTACTTGAGAAAGAAGACGATTCGTTGTACCGTTCTCGATTATTAATCCTTGTCTTAATTCAGTAATTCAGTTCCCCCCCCCCCCTCCCCTCCAGGGCGAAGCGTGGAAGCTTTGACATTTCATTAAATTACTAGAGAAAAAAGACGATTCGTTGTACCGTTCTCGACTATTAATGCTTATCTAAATTTAGTCCCCCCCCCCCCCCCCCCCCCCCTCCAGCGCGAAGCGATCACGCTTTGACATTTCATTAAATTGCTTGAGAAAGAAGACGATTCGTTGTACCGTTCTCGATTATTAATCCTTGTCTTAATTCAGTAATTCAGTTCCCCCCCCCCCTCCCCTCCAGGGCGAAGCGTGGAAGCTTTGACATTTCATTAAATTATTAGAGAAAGAAGTCGATTCGTTGTACCGTTCTTGACTCTTAATCCTTGTCTGAATTCAGCCCCCCCCCCCCCTCCTGCACGGAAGCTTTGACATTTCAATAATATAAGAGAAAGAAGACGATTCGTTGTACAGTTCTTGACTCTTAATCCTTGTCTCAATTCAGCCCCCCCCCCCCCCGTCCCGTGCGGAAGCTTTGACATTTCATTAAATTACTAGGGAAAGAAGACGATTCGTTGTACCGTTCTCGATTATTAATCCTTGTCTGAATTCAGTTCCCCCACCCCTCCAGCTCGGAAGCGTTAACATTAAATTATTAGAGAAAGAAGACGATTCGTATTACCATTTTTCGACTCTTAATCCTTGTCTGAATTCAGCCCCCCCCCCCCCCGGTCCCGTGCGGAAGCTTTGACATTTCATTAAATTACTAGGGAAAGAAGACGATTCGTTGTACCGTTCTCGATTATTAATCCTTGTCTTAATTCAGTCCCCCCCCCCCCCCTCCCCTCCAGGGCGAAGCGTGGAAGCTTTGACATTTCATTAAATTATTAGAGAAAGAAGTCGATTCGTTGTACCGTTCTTGACTCTTAATCCTTGTCTGAATTCAGCCCCCCCCCCCCCCTCCTGCACGGAAGCTTTGACATTTCAATAATATAAGAGAAAGAAGACGATTCGTTGTACCGTTCTTGACTCTTAATCCTTGTCTGAATTCAGCCCCCCCCCCCTGTCCCGTGCGGAAGCTTTGACATTCATTAAATTATTACAGAAAGAAGAAGATTCGTTGTACCGATCTTGACTCTTAATCCTTGTCTGAATTCAGTCCCCCCCCCCCCCCCCCCCCGTCCTGCGCGGAAGATATGACATTTCATTAAATTATTAGAGAAAGAAAACGATTCGTTGTACTGTTCTTGACTCTTAATCCTTGTCTGAATTCAGCCCCCCCCCCCCCCCCCTCCGTCCCGTGCCGAAGCTTTGACATTCATTAAATTACTAGAGAAAGAAGACGATTCGTTGTACCGTTCTCGACTATTATTGCTTATCTAAATTTAGTCCCCCCCCCCCCCTCCCCCCCCCCCTCCAGCGCGAAGCGATCACGCTTTGACATTTCATTAAATTACTTGAGAAAGAAGACGATTCGTTGTACCGTTCTTTGACATTATTTTCATTAAATTATTAGAGAAAGAAGACGATTCGTTGTACCGATCTTGACTCTTAATCCTTGTCTGAATTCAGTCCCCCCCCCCCCCCCCGTCCCGCGCGGAAGATATGACATTTCATTAAATTATTAGAGAAAGAAGACGATTCGTTGTACTGTTCTTGACTCTTAATCCTTGTCTGAGTTCAGCCCCCCCCCCCCTGTCCCGCGCGGAAGCTTTGACATTTTCATTAAATTACTAGAGAAAGAAGACGATTCGTTGTACCGATCTTGACTCTTAATCCTTGTCTGAATTCAGTCCCCCCCCCCCCCCCCCCCCGTCCCGCGCGGAAGATATGACATTTCATTATTATTAGAGAAAGAAGACGATTCGTTGTACCGATCTTGACTCTTAATCCTTGTCTGAATTTAGTCCCCCCCCCCCCCGTCCCGTGCGGAAGCTTTGACATTCATTAAATTATTACAGAAAGAAGAAGATTCGTTGTACCGATCTTGACTCTTAATCCTTGTCTGAATTCAGTCCCCCCCCCCCCCCCCCCCCCGTCCTGCGCGGAAGATATGTCATTTCATTAAATTATTAGAGAAAGAAAACGATTCGTTGTACTGTTCTTGACTCTTAATCCTTGTCTGAATTCAGCCCCCCCCCCCCCCCCCTCCGTCCCGTGCGGAAGCTTTGACATTCATTAAATTACTAGAGAAAGAAGACGATTCGTTGTACCGTTCTCGACTATTATTGCTTATCTAAATTTAGTCCCCCCCCCCCCTCCCCCCCCCCCCCCCTCCAGCGCGAAGCGATCACGCTTTGACATTTCATTAAATTACTTGAGAAAGAAGACGATTCGTTGTACCGTTCTTTGACATTATTTTCATTAAATTATTAGAGAAAGGAGACGATTCGTTGTACCGATCTTGACTCTTAATCCTTGTCTGAATTCAGTCCCCCCCCCCCCCCGTCCCGCGCGGAAGATATGACATTTCATTAAATTATTAGAGAAAGAAGACGATTCGTTGTACTGTTCTTGACTCTTAATCCTTGTCTGAATTCAGCCCCCCCCCCCCCCTGTCCCGCGCGGAAGCTTTGACATTTTCATTAAATTACTAGAGAAAGACGATTCGTTGTACCGATCTTGACTCTTAATCCTTGTCTGAATTCAGTCCCCCCCCCCCCCCCCCCCGTCCCGCGCGGAAGATATGACATTTCATTATTATTAGAGAAAGACGATTCGTTGTACCGATCTTGACTCTTAATCCTTGTCTGAATTTAGTCCCCCCCCCCCCCCCCCCCCGTCCCGTGCGGAAGCTTTGACATTCATTAAATTATTACAGAAAGAAGAAGATTCGTTGTACCGATCTTGACTCTTAATCCTTGTCTGAATTCAGTCCCCCCCCCCCCCCCCCGTCCTGCGCGGAAGATATGACATTTCATTAAATTATTAGAGAAAGAAGACGATTCGTTGTACCGTTCTCGATTATTAATCCTTGTCTGAATTCAGCCCCCCCCCCCCCCCCCTCCGTCCCGTGCGGAAGCTTTGACATTCATTAAATTACTAGAGAAAGAAGACGATTCGTTGTACCGTTCTCGACTATTAATGCTTATCTAAATTTAGCCCCCCCCCCCCCCCCCCGTCCCGTGCGGAAGCTTTGACATTTCATTAAATTACTAGGGAAAGAAGACGATTCGTTGTACCGTTCTCGATTATTAATCCTTGTCTGAATTCAGTTCCCCCACCCCTCCAGCTCGGAAACGTTAACATTAAATTATTAGAGAAAGAAGACGATTCGTATTACCATTTTTCGACTCTTAATCCTTGTCTGAATTCAGTACCCCCCCCCCCCCCCCTCCCGCGCGGAAGCTTTGAAATTTTCATTAAATTATTAGAGAAAGACGACAATTCGTTGTAACATTTTGGACTCTTAATCCTTGTCTGAATTCAGTACCCCCCCCCCCCCCCCTCCCGCACGGAAGCTTTGACATTAATATAAATTATATTAAAAGAAGATGATTCGTTGTACCGTTCTCGTCTATTAATCCTTGTCTGAATTCAGTTCCCCTCCCCTCCCCCCCCCCCCCCCCCACGCCCGCAAAAAGTCTCCATATTCGACAAGAAATCATGGCCAATCGGAATGGCCAACAGACTCTTGGGGTGTAATTCCTTGTTTATTAGATGAACTAGTTGTAGACGAAATGATAGTAATTATGAATTTGAATTTGCCAAATTGTAATCATAGCTGTGTGCTTTGAACTCGCCCTTTGAGGTTACGTCAAAAATATAAAATTCGCATACCTATAATAAAAAGGTCATGACTTAAAATATATATTTATATGAAAGGATTCCAAAAATTGCGAAAGAAAAAGAAAAAGAAAATGAGGTAGAACATGGTGGCGACTTTTGATTGAAAATATTTCACATCAAAATACCCCCCCCCCCCCCCTCCCTCCCTGGATGGCTCTTTGCTGGAAGAAATTTGTCGCATACCACTCCACGCACAGCAGAGCAAGCATAGCCTAATACTTGTAGGCAAATCTCATTGTCATAAAAGTAGAGGGGTCACAGTACGTGATTACATTTCCCAGACATGTTTTGACAGTTCTTATCTAAGATATATGACACGCCCCAGCCAGCTGAAAATGAAAGGGCTTGTATAGTCTGCCAATTCAGATTTCATACTACTTGGAATACCTCAGGAGAATAAATGACAATTGAAAACAAGCAAACATTTGCTTTCAAAAAATAAACTTGCAAATTATTATTTAGCCAATGAGAAGATCCTTTTCGAGTCGAAGACAGTTTCATTATGATTTGGATATACAGTAGCACTCTAACATTCTGAATGGATAAACTTTTAGAGAAATTAGTCTCAAAGCTGATTATCGATTGGCCCAGGCTTGCAATTAACACCGCCCAACAACGTACGCCCAGGGATCCCTGGTACGCCCAAGCAGTGTGTTGGACATGAGCTGAACACGTGGTTGTTTTTGTGTGTATGGATATAGCGTTGGGTTCAGTTGTGATGACCTAGAAATTCTATCATAACTCCGTCATGTGTGTTCGGATGCAGATTTAGTAGAAATTATTTTGTCGCGTTTATAACCAACGCACAGTTGTAGTGGAAATTATTTTAACTCTGTCATTAACAAAAGCGCGGTGGTAATACAATTTATTTTACTCTGTCATTTTTATAAACAAACACACGGTCTTAGAAGAAATAATTATAAACTCCGTCATGTTTAAAAACAACCAAATACCGGTAGTTGTAGTAGAAATTATTTTAACTCCATGTTTATAAACAAACGCATGATTGTAGTAGAAATTATGATTAAATTTCATGTTTATATAAACAAATTACACACATGCAATTGTGGTAGAAATTATATTAACTCTGTTAGGCTTATAAACAAACTCACAGAATTTGTAGTAGAAGTTAAAACTCTGTCATGTTTATAAACAACCAAACGTTTAGAATAATTGTTTTTAACTCCGTCATGTTTATAAACTAACGCACGATTGTACGTAGAAATTATTTCTAAATGTCATGTTTATAAACAAATTACACACATGCATTTGTGGTAGAAATTATATTAACTCCGTGATGCTCATAAACAGAAGCACATAATTTGTAGAAGTTATTTAAACTCCGCCATGTAATATAAACAAACACACAGTCTTATAAGAAATTATTTTAAACTCCGTCATGTTTAAAAACAACCAAACAGTTGTAGTAGAAATTATTTGAACTCCGTCATGTTTATAAACAAACGCACGATTGTACGTAGAAATTATTTGTAAATGTCATGTTTATAAACACACGCACAGCTGTGGTAGAAGTTATTTTAACTCCGACTTGTTTATAATATAGAAATGTCAATGTCGGGACACTCGATATATAATTTTGTGTCGTGCGCATGTACAGTGTACCGGCTTAAACGCTTGCCAGCGCTGCGCGTATATATATTAAATCAATTCATCCTACTGCAGTCGGAAGATTATCACGCCGACGCGTTCTGGCGCAGTGTTGTATAATATTTGTACTCCTGTCACTAATAATTGCGCCGATCGTTCTGCAGCGCGCATTGCAGGATCCTGCATCGGAACGACAGCAATAATAAATATCTCATGCCTTAGCAGTTGTACAGTGTATGCTATCCATGAGTTTATGGTTCAGTGGGGAGTTTGAATAGATTTGGCTTAATCCTGAGCAAATATGGCATTTGATTGACAGATATCAACATGCGTTTGACTTGTTGAGGAGACTGTAACGATTCAAGTGGTAAATTTTGGACAGCATCCATTGAAAGCCGAAGGAGTATGCAAATCCTCAAATGAAATTCTGGATATTATTGACGACACAAAATGAAATCTGCTTTAGCACAGCAGTCGATTTTTTATTTTTTTTTTGGGGGGGGGGGGGTTGATAACTTTGCTGTTTTCCTACCATGCTTGGAGGAATCCCCCTGAAATATGGATTATGCATATTTAATACTTCTTGACTAAAATTGCATGTTTTTTCCCCTGATTTATTTCATAACTGCATACTGTATATCAAGGAGAGAAACCAGAAGGGAAGACCAGAAAAAATACAACATAACAAATTCAAATCTAACATAAAGAAAATTATGGTTGATAATACGTTTGGGTGTGCCGTCATCAGTATACCTACAGTACATTTTTCTCAAAGTGCACTCCTATTTGTCTCGTTCAGTTCACGCTACATGTATTCCATTTATTTTCCCATTTAATCATGCAGTTCTTGATCCACATGAATTTAAATCATGAATTCAACTGAACAACTGAATCTATGACGTTAACAAATCATTAAAATTGGCAGATAATAAAGAAAAGAAATTTGAAAAACGGAATGAAAGAAATGGACCAGCAATTTGGGGTGGGCCATTACAGGGTTTCAAAGTTCACAACTAAAAGTATTTGTTTCTCTCATTTTTCTATTTTTTCATTTTTTCCCATTCAAACATGCAGCTTTAGATCAACACAAATCTAATCCATGAATTTATCTAAACAACTTAATCTATGACGTGAACAAATCATTAAAAATGGCAGATAATAAAAGAATGAAATTTCATAATAATCAGAATGAATGAAATGGACCAGCAATTTGGGGTGGGCCATTACAGGGTTTCAAAGTTCACAACTAAAAGTATTTGTTTCTCTCACTCTTCTGTGTACTGTCAAACAATGCTCTATTATTTATCCCAATCCATTTCGCCTATCCATTGTCACGGGGTGGATGGCAGAGAGGGAAAAAAAGGTTGTTTTGCCTATAGGCTGGGCGTGATGAAATCCCTTTTTTCCAAACTGTCACGGTAAATTTAATTCTTTGTTTCTCAAGTACTG
>JAVYIG010005594.1:0-133758 GCA_035222895.1 Strongylocentrotus droebachiensis | reverse complement strand
CAACATATGGAAAATTGGAGGGGGGGGGGTAACTTTGGATCGGTCCGCTAGCGCTCAGAGAAAATACGTATTAAAGAGATTAATGGAAGTTCAAGAACAAGGTCTAATCTTTCGAAAAAATGCTATTTTATCAAAAGTTAGATGGTTCTTCGATAGCGGACTAGTCTTCCTGCAGACAGTCATTTTCCTAACTCTAAGTGTACAACATATGGAAAATTGGAAGGGGATGGGGGGATAACTTTGGATCGGTCCGCTAGCGCTCAGAGAAAATACGTATTAAAGAGATTAATGGAAGTTCAAGATTAAGGTCTTATCTTTCGAAAAAATGCTATTTTATCAAAAGTTAGATGGTTCTTCGATAGCGAACAAGTCTTCCTGCAGACAGTCATTTTCCTAACTCTAAGTGTACAACATATGGAAAATTGGAAGGGGATGGGGGGATAACTTTGGATCGGTCCGCTAGCGCTCAGAGAAAATACATATTAAAGAGATTAATGGAAGTTCAAGATTAAGGTCTTATCTTTCGAAAAAATGCTATTTTATCAAAAGTTAGATGGTTCTTCGATAGCGAACTAGTCTTCCTGCAGACAGTCATTTTCATAAGTCTACGTCTACAACATTATGGAAAATTGGAAGGGGGTGGGGGGTAACTTTGGATCGGTCCGCTAGTGCTCAGAGAAAATACGTATTAAAGAGATTAATGGAAGTTCAAGATTAAGGTCTGATCTTTCAAAAAAATGCTATTTTATCAAAGTTAGATGGTTCTTCGATAGCGGACTAGTCTTCCTGCAGACAGTCATTTTCCTAACTCTAAGTGTACAACATATGGAAAATTGGAAGGGGATGGGGGGATAACTTTGGATCGGTCCGCTAGCGCTCAGAGAAAATACGTATTAAAGAGATTAATGGAAGTTCAAGATTAAGGTCTCATCTTTCGAAAAAATGTTATTTTATCAAAAGTTAGATGGTTCTTCGATAGCGAACTAGCCTTCCTGCAGACAGTCATTTTCCTAACTCTACGTGTACAACATACGGAAAATTGGAAGGGGGGGGGGGTAACTTTGGATCGGTCCGCTAGCGCTCAGAAAAAATACGTATTAAAGAGATTAATGGAGGTTCAAGATTAAGGTCTGATCTTTCGAAAAAATAATATTTTATCAAAAGTTAGATGGTTCTTCGATAGCGAACTAGTCTTCCTGCAGACAGTCATTTTCATAAGTCTACGTGTACAACATATGGAAATTTGAGGGGGGGGGGGATAACTTTGGATCGGTCCGCTAGCGCTCAGAGAAAATACGTATTAAAGAGATTAATGGAGGTTCAAGATTAAGGTCTGATCTTTCGAAAAAATACTATTTTATCAAAAGTTAGATGGTTCTTCGATAGCGAACTAGTCTTCCTGCAGACAGTCATTTTCATAAGTCTACGTGTACAACATATGGAAAATTGGAGGGGGAGGGGGATAACTTTGGATCGGTCCGCTAGCGCTCAGAGAAAATACATATTAAAGAGATTAATGGAGGTTCAAGAAAAAGGTCTAATCTTTCGAAAAATACTATTTTATCAAAAGTTAGATGGTTCTTCGATAGCGAACTAGTCTTCCTGCAGACAGTCATTTTCCTAACTCTACGTGTACAACATATGGAAAATTGGAGGGGGGGGGGGGTAACTTTGGATCGGTCCGCTAGCGCTCAGAGAAAATACGTATTAAAGAGATTAATGGAAGTTCAAGAACAAGGTCTAATCTTTCGAAAAATGCTATTTTATCAAAAGTTAGATGGTTCTTCGATAGCGGACTAGTCTTCCTGCAGACAGTCATTTTCCTAACTCTAAGTGTACAACATATGGAAAATTGGAAGGGGATGGGGGGATAACTTTGGATCGGTCCACTAGCGCTCAGAGAAAATACGTATTAAAGAGATTAATGGAAGTTCAAGATTAAGGTCTTATCTTTCGAAAAAATGCTATTTTATCAAAGTTAGATGGTTCTTCGATAGCGAACAAGTCTTCCTGCAGACAGTCATTTTCCTAACTCTAAGTGTACAACATATGGAAAATTGGAAGGGGATGGGGGGATAACTTTGGATCGGTCCGCTAGCGCTCAGAGAAAATACGTATTAAAGAGATTAATGGAAGTTCAAGATTAAGGTCTTATCTTTCGAAAAAATGCTATTTTATCAAAAGTTAGATGGTTCTTCGATAGCGAACTAGTCTTTCTGCAGACAGTCATTTTCATAAGTCTACGTGTACAACGTATGGAAAATTGGAGGGGGGGGGGATAACTTTGGATCGGTCCGCTAGCGCTCAGAGAAAATACGTATTAAAGAGATTAATGGAAGTTCAAGATTAAGGTCTCATCTTTCGAAAAAATGCTATTTTATCAAAAGTTAGATGGTTCTTCGATAGCGAACTAGTCTTCCTGCAGACAGTCATTTTCATAAGTCTACGTCTACAACATTATGGAAAATTGGAAGGGGGTGGGGGGTAACTTTGGATCGGTCCGCTAGTGCTCAGAGAAAATACGTATTAAAGAGATTAATGGAAGTTCAAGATTAAGGTCTGATCTTTCAAAAAAATGCTATTTTATCAAAAGTTAGATGGTTCTTCGATAGCGGACTAGTCTTCCTGCAGACAGTCATTTTCCTAACTCTAAGTGTACAACATATGGAAAATTGGAAGGGGATGGGGGGATAACTTTGGATCGGTCCGCTAGCGCTCAGAGAAAATACGTATTAAAGAGATTAATGGAAGTTCAAGATTAAGGTCTCATCTTTCGAAAAAATGTTATTTTATCAAAAGTTAGATGGTTCTTCGATAGCGAACTAGCCTTCCTGCAGACAGTCATTTTCCTAACTCTACGTGTACAACATACGGAAAATTGGAAGGGGGGGGGGGGTAACTTTGGATCGGTCCGCTAGCGCTCAGAGAAAATACGTATTAAAGAGATTAATGGAGGTTCAAGATTAAGGTCTGATCTTTCGAAAAAATAATATTTTATCAAAAGTTAGATGGTTCTTCGATAGCGAACTAGTCTTCCTGCAGACAGTCATTTTCATAAGTCTACGTGTACAACATATGGAAAATTTGAGGGGGGGGGGGGTAACTTTGGATCGGTCCGCTAGCGCTCAGAGAAAATACGTATTAAAGAGATTAATGGAAGTTCAAGATTAAGGTCTTATCTTTCGAAAAAATGCTATTTTATCAAAAGTTAGATGGTTCTTCGATAGCGAACTAGTCTTTCTGCAGACAGTCATTTTCATAAGTCTACGTGTACAACGTATGGAAAATTGGAGGGGGGGGGGGGATAACTTTGGATCGGTCCGCTAGCGCTCAGAGAAAATACGTATTAAAGAGATTAATGGAAGTTCAAGATTAAGGTCTCATCTTTCGAAAAAATGCTATTTTATCAAAAGTTAGATGGTTCTTCGATAGCGAACTAGTCTTCCTGCAGACAGTCATTTTCATAAGTCTACGTCTACAACATTATGGAAAATTGGAAGGGGGTGGGGGGTAACTTTGGATCGGTCCGCTAGTGCTCAGAGAAAATACGTATTAAAGAGATTAATGGAAGTTCAAGATTAAGGTCTGATCTTTCAAAAAAATGCTATTTTATCAAAAGTTAGATGGTTCTTCGATAGCGAACTAGTCTTCCTGCAGACAGTCATTTTCCTAACTCTAAGTGTACAACATATGGAAAATTGGAAGGGGATGGGGGGATAACTTTGGATCGGTCCGCTAGCGCTCAGAGAAAATACGTATTAAAGAGATTAATGGAAGTTCAAGATTAAGGTCTTATCTTTCGAAAAAATGCTATTTTATCAAAAGTTAGATGGTTCTTCGATAGCGAACTAGTCTTTCTGCAGACAGTCATTTTCATAAGTCTACGTGTACAACGTATGGAAAATTGGAGGGGGGGGGGATAACTTTGGATCGGTCCGCTAGCGCTCAGAGAAAATACGTATTAAAGAGATTAATGGAAGTTCAAGATTAAGGTCTCATCTTTCGAAAAAATACTATTTTATCAAAAGTTAGATGGTTCTTCGATAGCGAACTAGTCTTCCTGCAGACAGTCATTTTCCTAACTCTACGTGTACAACATATGGAAAATTGGAGGGGGGGGGGGGTAACTTTGGATCGGTCCGCTAGCGCTCAGAGAAAATACGTATTAAAGAGATTAATGGAAACTCAAGAACAAGGTCTAATCTTTCGAAAAAATGCTATTTTATCAAAAGTTAGATGGTTTTTCGATAGCGGACTAGTCTTCCTGCAGACAGTCATTTTCCTAACTCTAAGTGTACAACATATGGAAAATTGGAAGGGGATGGGGGGATAACTTTGGATCGGTCCGCTAGCGCTCAGAGAAAATACGTATTAAAGAGATTAATGGAAGTTCAAGATTAAGGTCTTATCTTTCGAAAAAATGCTATTTTATCAAAAGTTAGATGGTTCTTCGATAGCGAACTAGTCTTCCTGCAGACAGTCATTTTCCTAACTCTAAGTGTACAACATATGGAAAATTGGAAGGGGATGGGGGATAACTTTGGATCGGTCCGCTAGCGCTCAGAGAAAATACGTATTAAAGAGATTAATGGAAGTTCAAGATTAAGGTCTTATCTTTCGAAAAAATGCTATTTTATCAAAAGTTAGATGGTTCTTCGATAGCGAACTAGTCTTCCTGCAGACAGTCATTTTCCTAACTCTAAGTGTACAACATATGGAAAATTGGAAGGGGATGGGGGGATAACTTTGGATCGGTCCGCTAGCGCTCAGAGAAAATACGTATTAAAGAGATTAATGGAAGCTCAAGATTAAGGTCTCATCTTTCGAAAAAATGCTATTTTATTAAAAGTTAGATGGTTCTTCGATAGCGGACAAGTCTTCCTGCAAACAGTCATTTTCCTAACTCTACGTGTACAACATATGGAAAATTGGAGGGGGGGGGGGGTAACTTTGGATCGGTCCGCTAGCGCTCAGAGAAAATACGTATTAAAGAGATTAATGGAAGTTCAAGATTAAGGTCTTATCTTTCGAAAAAATGCTATTTTATCAAAAGTTAGATGGTTCTTCGATAGCGAACTAGCCTTCCTGCAGACAGTCATTTTCCTAACTCTACGTGTACAACATACGGAAAATTGGAAGGGGGGGGGGGGTAACTTTGGATAGGTCCGCTAGCGCTCAGAAAAAATATGTATTAAAGAGATTAATGGAGGTTCAAGATTAAGGTCTGATCTTTCGAAAAAATAATATTTTATCAAAAGTTAGATGGTTCTTCGATAGCGAACTAGTCTTCCTGCAGACAGTCATTTTCATAAGTCTACGTGTACAACATATGGAAAATTTGAGGGGGGGGGGGGATAACTTTGGATCGGTCCGCTAGCGCTCAGAGAAAATACGTATTAAAGAGATTAATGGAGGTTCAAGATTAAGGTCTGATCTTTCGAAAAAATACTATTTTATCAAAAGTTAGATGGTTCTTCGATAGCGAACTAGTCTTCCTGCAGACAGTCATTTTCATAAGTCTACGTGTACAACATATGGAAAATTGGAGGGGGAGGGGGATAACTTTGGATCGGTCCGCTAGCGCTCAGAGAAAATACATATTAAAGAGATTAATGGAGGTTCAAGAAAAAGGTCTAATCTTTCGAAAAAATACTATTTTATCAAAAGTTAGATGGTTCTTCGATAGCGAACTAGTCTTCCTGCAGACAGTCATTTTCCTAACTCTACGTGTACAACATATGGAAAATTGGAGGGGGGGGTAACTTTGGATCGGTCCGCTAGCGCTCAGAGAAAATACGTATTAAAGAGATTAATGGAAGTTCAAGAACAAGGTCTAATCTTTCGAAAAAATGCTATTTTATCAAAAGTTAGATGGTTCTTCGATAGCGGACTAGTCTTCCTGCAGACAGTCATTTTCCTAACTCTAAGTGTACAACATATGGAAAATTGGAAGGGGATGGGGGGATAACTTTGGATCGGTCCGCTAGCGCTCAGAGAAAATACGTATTAAAGAGATTAATGGAAGTTCAAGATTAAGGTCTCATCTTTCGAAAAAATGTTATTTTATCAAAAGTTAGATGGTTCTTCGATAGCGAACTAGCCTTCCTGCAGACAGTCATTTTCCTAACTCTACGTGTACAACATACGGAAAATTGGAAGGGGGGGGGGTAACTTTGGATCGGTCCGCTAGCGCTCAGAAAAAATACGTATTAAAGAGATTAATGGAGGTTCAAGATTAAGGTCTGATCTTTCGAAAAAATAATATTTTATCAAAAGTTAGATGGTTCTTCGATAGCGAACTAGTCTTCCTGCAGACAGTCATTTTCATAAGTCTACGTGTACAACATATGGAAAATTGGAAGGGGGGGGGGTAACTTTGGATCGGTCCGCTAGCGCTCAGAGAAAATACGTATTAAAGAGATTAATGGAAGTTCAAGATTAAGGTCTTATCTTTCGAAAAAATGCTATTTTATCAAAAGTTAGATGGTTCTTCGATAGCGAACAAGTCTTCCTGCAGACAGTCATTTTCCTAACTCTAAGTGTACAACATATGGAAAATTGGAAGGGGATGGGGGGATAACTTTGGATCGGTCCGCTAGCGCTCAGAGAAAATACATATTAAAGAGATTAATGGAAGTTCAAGATTAAGGTCTTATCTTTCGAAAAAATGCTATTTTATCAAAAGTTAGATGGTTCTTCGATAGCGAACTAGTCTTTCTGCAGACAGTCATTTTCATAAGTCTACGTGTACAACGTATGGAAAATTGGAGGGGGGGGATAACTTTGGATCGGTCCGCTAGCGCTCAGAGAAAATACGTATTAAAGAGATTAATGGAAGTTCAAGATTAAGGTCTCATCTTTCGAAAAAATGCTATTTTATCAAAAGTTAGATGGTTCTTCGATAGCGAACTAGTCTTCCTGCAGACAGTCATTTTCATAAGTCTACGTCTACAACATTATGGAAAATTGGAAGGGGTGGGGGGTAACTTTGGATCGGTCCGCTAGTGCTCAGAGAAAATACGTATTAAAGAGATTAATGGAAGTTCAAGATTAAGGTCTGATCTTTCAAAAAAATGCTATTTTATCAAAAGTTAGATGGTTCTTCGATAGCGGACTAGTCTTCCTGCAGACAGTCATTTTCCTAACTCTAAGTGTACAACATATGGAAAATTGGAAGGGGATGGGGGGATAACTTTGGATCGGTCCGCTAGCGCTCAGAGAAAATACGTATTAAAGAGATTAATGGAAGTTCAAGATTAAGGTCTCATCTTTCGAAAAAATGTTATTTTATCAAAAGTTAGATGGTTCTTCGATAGCGAACTAGCCTTCCTGCAGACAGTCATTTTCCTAACTCTACGTGTACAACATACGGAAAATTGGAAGGGGGGGGGGGTAACTTTGGATCGGTCCGCTAGCGCTCAGAAAAAATATGTATTAAAGAGATTAATGGAGGTTCAAGATTAAGGTCTGATCTTTCGAAAAAATAATATTTTATCAAAAGTTAGATGGTTCTTCGATAGCGAACTAGTCTTCCTGCAGACAGTCATTTTCATAAGTCTACGTGTACAACATATGGAAAATTTGAGGGGGGGGGGGATAACTTTGGATCGGTCCGCTAGCGCTCAGAGAAAATACGTATTAAAGAGATTAATGGAGGTTCAAGATTAAGGTCTGATCTTTCGAAAAAATACTATTTTATCAAAAGTTAGATGGTTCTTCGATAGCGAACTAGTCTTCCTGCAGACAGTCATTTTCATAAGTCTACGTGTACAACATATGGAAAATTGGAGGGGGAGGGGGATAACTTTGGATCGGTCCGCTAGCGCTCAGAGAAAATACATATTAAAGAGATTAATGGAGGTTCAAGAAAAAGGTCTAATCTTTCGAAAAAATACTATTTTATCAAAAGTTAGATGGTTCTTCGATAGCGAACTAGTCTTCCTGCAGACAGTCATTTTCCTAACTCTACGTGTACAACATATGGAAAATTGGAGGGGGGGGGGGGGTAACTTTGGATCGGTCCGCTAGCGCTCAGAGAAAATACGTATTAAAGAGATTAATGGAAGTTCAAGAACAAGGTCTAATCTTTCGAAAAAATGCTATTTTATCAAAAGTTAGATGGTTCTTCGATAGCGGACTAGTCTTCCTGCAGACAGTCATTTTCCTAACTCTAAGTGTACAACATATGGAAAATTGGAAGGGGATGGGGGGATAACTTTGGATCGGTCCGCTAGCGCTCAGAGAAAATACGTATTAAAGAGATTAATGGAAGTTCAAGATTAAGGTCTTATCTTTCGAAAAAATGCTATTTTATCAAAAGTTAGATGGTTCTTCGATAGCGAACAAGTCTTCCTGCAGACAGTCATTTTCCTAACTCTAAGTGTACAACATATGGAAAATTGGAAGGGGATGGGGGGATAACTTTGGATCGGTCCGCTAGCGCTCAGAGAAAATACGTATTAAAGAGATTAATGGAAGTTCAAGATTAAGGTCTTATCTTTCGAAAAAATGCTATTTTATCAAAAGTTAGATGGTTCTTCGATAGCGAACTAGTCTTTCTGCAGACAGTCATTTTCATAAGTCTACGTGTACAACGTATGGAAAATTGGAGGGGGGGGGGGGATAACTTTGGATCGGTCCGCTAGCGCTCAGAGAAAATACGTATTAAAGAGATTAATGGAAGTTCAAGATTAAGGTCTCATCTTTCGAAAAAATGCTATTTTATCAAAAGTTAGATGGTTCTTCGATAGCGAACTAGTCTTCCTGCAGACAGTCATTTTCATAAGTCTACGTCTACAACATTATGGAAAATTGGAAGGGGGTGGGGGGTAACTTTGGATCGGTCCGCTAGTGCTCAGAGAAAATACGTATTAAAGAGATTAATGGAAGTTCAAGATTAAGGTCTGATCTTTCAAAAAAATGCTATTTTATCAAAAGTTAGATGGTTCTTCGATAGCGGACTAGTCTTCCTGCAGACAGTCATTTTCCTAACTCTAAGTGTACAACATATGGAAAATTGGAAGGGGATGGGGGGATAACTTTGGATCGGTCCGCTAGCGCTCAGAGAAAATACGTATTAAAGAGATTAATGGAAGTTCAAGATTAAGGTCTCATCTTTCGAAAAAATGTTATTTTATCAAAAGTTAGATGGTTCTTCGATAGCGAACTAGCCTTCCTGCAGACAGTCATTTTCCTAACTCTACGTGTACAACATACGGAAAATTGGAAGGGGGGGGGGGGTAACTTTGGATCGGTCCGCTAGCGCTCAGAAAAAATACGTATTAAAGAGATTAATGGAGGTTCAAGATTAAGGTCTGATCTTTCGAAAAAATAATATTTTATCAAAAGTTAGATGGTTCTTCGATAGCGAACTAGTCTTCCTGCAGACAGTCATTTTCATAAGTCTACGTGTACAACATATGGAAAATTGGAAGGGGGGGGGGTAACTTTGGATCGGTCCGCTAGCGCTCAGAGAAAATACGTATTAAAGAGATTAATGGAAGTTCAAGAACAAGGTCTAATCTTTCGAAAAAATGCTATTTTATCAAAAGTTAGATGGTTCTTCGATAGCGGACTAGTCTTCCTGCAGACAGTCATTTTCCTAACTCTAAGTGTACAACATATGGAAAATTGGAAGGGGATGGGGGGATAACTTTGGATCGGTCCGCTAGCGCTCAGAGAAAATACGTATTAAAGAGATTAATGGAAGTTCAAGATTAAGGTCTTATCTTTCGAAAAAATGCTATTTTATCAAAAGTTAGATGGTTCTTCGATAGCGAACAAGTCTTCCTGCAGACAGTCATTTTCCTAACTCTAAGTGTACAACATATGGAAAATTGGAAGGGGATGGGGGGATAACTTTGGATCGGTCCGCTAGCGCTCAGAGAAAATACATATTAAAGAGATTAATGGAAGTTCAAGATTAAGGTCTTATCTTTCGAAAAAATGCTATTTTATCAAAAGTTAGATGGTTCTTCGATAGCGAACTAGTCTTTCTGCAGACAGTCATTTTCATAAGTCTACGTGTACAACGTATGGAAAATTGGAGGGGGGGGGATAACTTTGGATCGGTCCGCTAGCGCTCAGAGAAAATACGTATTAAAGAGATTAATGGAAGTTCAAGATTAAGGTCTCATCTTTCGAAAAAATGCTATTTTATCAAAAGTTAGATGGTTCTTCGATAGCGAACTAGTCTTCCTGCAGACAGTCATTTTCATAAGTCTACGTCTACAACATTATGGAAAATTGGAAGGGGGTGGGGGGTAACTTTGGATCGGTCCGCTAGTGCTCAGAGAAAATACGTATTAAAGAGATTAATGGAAGTTCAAGATTAAGGTCTGATCTTTCAAAAAAATGCTATTTTATCAAAAGTTAGATGGTTCTTCGATAGCGGACTAGTCTTCCTGCAGACAGTCATTTTCCTAACTCTAAGTGTACAACATATGGAAAATTGGAAGGGGATGGGGGGATAACTTTGGATCGGTCCGCTAGCGCTCAGAGAAAATACGTATTAAAGAGATTAATGGAAGTTCAAGATTAAGGTCTCATCTTTCGAAAAAATGTTATTTTATCAAAAGTTAGATGGTTCTTCGATAGCGAACTAGCCTTCCTGCAGACAGTCATTTTCCTAACTCTACGTGTACAACATACGGAAAATTGGAAGGGGGGGGGGGGGGGTAACTTTGGATCGGTCCGCTAGCGCTCAGAAAAAATATGTATTAAAGAGATTAATGGAGGTTCAAGATTAAGGTCTGATCTTTCGAAAAAATAATATTTTATCAAAAGTTAGATGGTTCTTCGATAGCGAACTAGTCTTCCTGCAGACAGTCATTTTCATAAGTCTACGTGTACAACATATGGAAAATTTGAGGGGGGGGGGGATAACTTTGGATCGGTCCGCTAGCGCTCAGAGAAAATACGTATTAAAGAGATTAATGGAGGTTCAAGATTAAGGTCTGATCTTTCGAAAAAATACTATTTTATCAAAAGTTAGATGGTTCTTCGATAGCGAACTAGTCTTCCTGCAGACAGTCATTTTCATAAGTCTACGTGTACAACATATGGAAAATTGGAGGGGGAGGGGGATAACTTTGGATCGGTCCGCTAGCGCTCAGAGAAAATACATATTAAAGAGATTAATGGAGGTTCAAGAAAAAGGTCTAATCTTTCGAAAAAATACTATTTTATCAAAAGTTAGATGGTTCTTCGATAGCGAACTAGTCTTCCTGCAGACAGTCATTTTCCTAACTCTACGTGTACAACATATGGAAAATTGGAGGGGGGGGGGGGGTAACTTTGGATCGGTCCGCTAGCGCTCAGAGAAAATACGTATTAAAGAGATTAATGGAAGTTCAAGAACAAGGTCTAATCTTTCGAAAAAATGCTATTTTATCAAAAGTTAGATGGTTCTTCGATAGCGGACTAGTCTTCCTGCAGACAGTCATTTTCCTAACTCTAAGTGTACAACATATGGAAAATTGGAAGGGGATGGGGGGATAACTTTGGATCGGTCCGCTAGCGCTCAGAGAAAATACGTATTAAAGAGATTAATGGAAGTTCAAGATTAAGGTCTTATCTTTCGAAAAAATGCTATTTTATCAAAAGTTAGATGGTTCTTCGATAGCGAACAAGTCTTCCTGCAGACAGTCATTTTCCTAACTCTAAGTGTACAACATATGGAAAATTGGAAGGGGATGGGGGGATAACTTTGGATCGGTCCGCTAGCGCTCAGAGAAAATACGTATTAAAGAGATTAATGGAAGTTCAAGATTAAGGTCTTATCTTTCGAAAAAATGCTATTTTATCAAAAGTTAGATGGTTCTTCGATAGCGAACTAGTCTTTCTGCAGACAGTCATTTTCATAAGTCTACGTGTACAACGTATGGAAAATTGGAGGGGGGGGGGATAACTTTGGATCGGTCCGCTAGCGCTCAGAGAAAATACGTATTAAAGAGATTAATGGAAGTTCAAGATTAAGGTCTCATCTTTCGAAAAAATGCTATTTTATCAAAAGTTAGATGGTTCTTCGATAGCGAACTAGTCTTCCTGCAGACAGTCATTTTCATAAGTCTACGTCTACAACATTATGGAAAATTGGAAGGGGGTGGGGGGTAACTTTGGATCGGTCCGCTAGTGCTCAGAGAAAATACGTATTAAAGAGATTAATGGAAGTTCAAGATTAAGGTCTGATCTTTCAAAAAAATGCTATTTTATCAAAAGTTAGATGGTTCTTCGATAGCGGACTAGTCTTCCTGCAGACAGTCATTTTCCTAACTCTAAGTGTACAACATATGGAAAATTGGAAGGGGATGGGGGGATAACTTTGGATCGGTCCGCTAGCGCTCAGAGAAAATACGTATTAAAGAGATTAATGGAAGTTCAAGATTAAGGTCTCATCTTTCGAAAAAATGTTATTTTATCAAAAGTTAGATGGTTCTTCGATAGCGAACTAGCCTTCCTGCAGACAGTCATTTTCCTAACTCTACGTGTACAACATACGGAAAATTGGAAGGGGGGGGGGGTAACTTTGGATCGGTCCGCTAGCGCTCAGAGAAAATACGTATTAAAGAGATTAATGGAGGTTCAAGATTAAGGTCTGATCTTTCGAAAAAATACTATTTTATCAAAAGTTAGATGGTTCTTCGATAGCGAACTAGTCTTCCTGCAGACAGTCATTTTCATAAGTCTACGTGTACAACATATGGAAAATTTGAGGGGGGGGGGATAACTTTGGATCGGTCCGCTAGCGCTCAGAGAAAATACGTATTAAAGAGATTAATGGAGGTTCAAGATTAAGGTCTGATCTTTCGAAAAAATACTATTTTATCAAAAGTTAGATGGTTCTTCGATAGCGAACTAGTCTTCCTGCAGACAGTCATTTTCATAAGTCTACGTGTACAACATATGGAAAATTGGAGGGGGAGGGGGATAACTTTGGATCGGTCCGCTAGCGCTCAGAGAAAATACATATTAAAGAGATTAATGGAGGTTCAAGAAAAAGGTCTAATCTTTCGAAAAAATACTATTTTATCAAAAGTTAGATGGTTCTTCGATAGCGAACTAGTCTTCCTGCAGACAGTCATTTTCCTAACTCTACGTGTACAACATATGGAAAATTGGAGGGGGGGGGTAACTTTGGATCGGTCCGCTAGCGCTCAGAGAAAATACGTATTAAAGAGATTAATGGAAGTTCAAGAACAAGGTCTAATCTTTCGAAAAAATGCTATTTTATCAAAAGTTAGATGGTTCTTCGATAGCGGACTAGTCTTCCTGCAGACAGTCATTTTCCTAACTCTAAGTGTACAACATATGGAAAATTGGAAGGGGATGGGGGGATAACTTTGGATCGGTCCGCTAGCGCTCAGAGAAAATACGTATTAAAGAGATTAATGGAAGTTCAAGATTAAGGTCTTATCTTTCGAAAAAATGCTATTTTATCAAAAGTTAGATGGTTCTTCGATAGCGAACAAGTCTTCCTGCAGACAGTCATTTTCCTAACTCTAAGTGTACAACATATGGAAAATTGGAAGGGGATGGGGGGATAACTTTGGATCGGTCCGCTA
This sequence comes from Strongylocentrotus droebachiensis, assembly GCA_035222895.1. Lineage (NCBI taxonomy): Eukaryota > Metazoa > Echinodermata > Echinoidea > Camarodonta > Strongylocentrotidae > Strongylocentrotus > Strongylocentrotus droebachiensis. The sequence goes on along the minus strand of JAVYIG010005594.1, from coordinate 120,196 downwards.
GCGCTCAGAGAAAATACGTATTAAAGAGATTAATGGAAGTTCAAGATTAAGGTCTTATCTTTCGAAAAAATGCTATTTTATCAAAAGTTAGATGGTTCTTCGATAGCGAACTAGTCTTTCTGCAGACAGTCATTTTCATAAGTCTACGTGTACAACGTATGGAAAATTGGAGGGGGGGGGGGATAACTTTGGATCGGTCCGCTAGCGCTCAGAGAAAATACGTATTAAAGAGATTAATGGAAGTTCAAGATTAAGGTCTCATCTTTCGAAAAAATGCTATTTTATCAAAAGTTAGATGGTTCTTCGATAGCGAACTAGTCTTCCTGCAGACAGTCATTTTCATAAGTCTACGTCTACAACATTATGGAAAATTGGAAGGGGGTGGGGGGTAACTTTGGATCGGTCCGCTAGTGCTCAGAGAAAATACGTATTAAAGAGATTAATGGAAGTTCAAGATTAAGGTCTGATCTTTCAAAAAAATGCTATTTTATCAAAAGTTAGATGGTTCTTCGATAGCGGACTAGTCTTCCTGCAGACAGTCATTTTCCTAACTCTAAGTGTACAACATATGGAAAATTGGAAGGGGATGGGGGGATAACTTTGGATCGGTCCGCTAGCGCTCAGAGAAAATACGTATTAAAGAGATTAATGGAAGTTCAAGATTAAGGTCTCATCTTTCGAAAAAATGTTATTTTATCAAAAGTTAGATGGTTCTTCGATAGCGAACTAGCCTTCCTGCAGACAGTCATTTTCCTAACTCTACGTGTACAACATACGGAAAATTGGAAGGGGGGGGGGGGGTAACTTTGGATCGGTCCGCTAGCGCTCAGAGAAAATACGTATTAAAGAGATTAATGGAGGTTCAAGATTAAGGTCTGATCTTTCGAAAAAATAATATTTTATCAAAAGTTAGATGGTTCTTCGATAGCGAACTAGTCTTCCTGCAGACAGTCATTTTCATAAGTCTACGTGTACAACATATGGAAAATTTGAGGGGGGGGGGGTAACTTTGGATCGGTCCGCTAGCGCTCAGAGAAAATACGTATTAAAGAGATTAATGGAAGTTCAAGATTAAGGTCTTATCTTTCGAAAAAATGCTATTTTATCAAAAGTTAGATGGTTCTTCGATAGCGAACTAGTCTTTCTGCAGACAGTCATTTTCATAAGTCTACGTGTACAACGTATGGAAAATTGGAGGGGGGGGGGGATAACTTTGGATCGGTCCGCTAGCGCTCAGAGAAAATACGTATTAAAGAGATTAATGGAAGTTCAAGATTAAAGTCTCATCTTTCGAAAAAATGCTATTTTATCAAAAGTTAGATGGTTCTTCGATAGCGAACTAGTCTTCCTGCAGACAGTCATTTTCATAAGTCTACGTCTACAACATTATGGAAAATTGGAAGGGGGTGGGGGGTAACTTTGGATCGGTCCGCTAGTGCTCAGAGAAAATACGTATTAAAGAGATTAATGGAAGTTCAAGATTAAGGTCTGATCTTTCAAAAAAATGCTATTTTATCAAAAGTTAGATGGTTCTTCGATAGCGAACTAGTCTTCCTGCAGACAGTCATTTTCCTAACTCTAAGTGTACAACATATGGAAAATTGGAAGGGGATGGGGGGATAACTTTGGATCGGTCCGCTAGCGCTCAGAGAAAATACGTATTAAAGAGATTAATGGAAGTTCAAGATTAAGGTCTTATCTTTCGAAAAAATGCTATTTTATCAAAAGTTAGATGGTTCTTCGATAGCGAACTAGTCTTTCTGCAGACAGTCATTTTCATAAGTCTACGTGTACAACGTATGGAAAATTGGAGGGGGGGGGGATAACTTTGGATCGGTCCGCTAGCGCTCAGAGAAAATACGTATTAAAGAGATTAATGGAAGTTCAAGATTAAGGTCTCATCTTTCGAAAAAATACTATTTTATCAAAAGTTAGATGGTTCTTCGATAGCGAACTAGTCTTCCTGCAGACAGTCATTTTCCTAACTCTACGTGTACAACATATGGAAAATTGGAGGGGGGGGGGGTAACTTTGGATCGGTCCGCTAGCGCTCAGAGAAAATACGTATTAAAGAGATTAATGGAAGTTCAAGAACAAGGTCTAATCTTTCGAAAAAATGCTATTTTATCAAAAGTTAGATGGTTCTTCGATAGCGGACTAGTCTTCCTGCAGACAGTCATTTTCCTAACTCTAAGTGTACAACATATGGAAAATTGGAAGGGGATGGGGGGATAACTTTGGATCGGTCCGCTAGCGCTCAGAGAAAATACGTATTAAAGAGATTAATGGAAGTTCAAGATTAAGGTCTTATCTTTCGAAAAAATGCTATTTTATCAAAAGTTAGATGGTTCTTCGATAGCGAACTAGTCTTCCTGCAGACAGTCATTTTCCTAACTCTAAGTGTACAACATATGGAAAATTGGAAGGGGATGGGGGGATAACTTTGGATCGGTCCGCTAGCGCTCAGAGAAAATACGTATTAAAGAGATTAATGGAAGTTCAAGATTAAGGTCTTATCTTTCGAAAAAATGCTATTTTATCAAAAGTTAGATGGTTCTTCGATAGCGAACTAGTCTTCCTGCAGACAGTCATTTTCCTAACTCTAAGTGTACAACATATGGAAAATTGGAAGGGGATGGGGGGATAACTTTGGATCGGTCCGCTAGCGCTCAGAGAAAATACGTATTAAAGAGATTAATGGAAGTTCAAGATTAAGGTCTTATCTTTCGAAAAAATGCTATTTTATCAAAAGTTAGATGGTTCTTCGATAGCGAACTAGTCTTTCTGCAGACAGTCATTTTCATAAGTCTACGTGTACAACGTATGGAAAATTGGAGGGGGGGGGATAACTTTGGATCGGTCCGCTAGCGCTCAGAGAAAATACGTATTAAAGAGATTAATGGAAGTTCAAGATTAAGGTCTCATCTTTCGAAAAAATGCTATTTTATCAAAAGTTAGATGGTTCTTCGATAGCGAACTAGTCTTCCTGCAGACAGTCATTTTCATAAGTCTACGTCTACAACATTACGGAAAATTGGAAGGGGGTGGGGGGTAACTTTGGATCGGTCCGCTAGTGCTCAGAGAAAATACGTATTAAAGAGATTAATGGAAGTTCAAGATTAAGGTCTGATCTTTCAAAAAAATGCTATTTTATCAAAAGTTAGATGGTTCTTCGATAGCGGACTAGTCTTCCTGCAGACAGTCATTTTCCTAACTCTAAGTGTACAACATATGGAAAATTGGAAGGGGATGGGGGGATAACTTTGGATCGGTCCGCTAGCGCTCAGAGAAAATACGTATTAAAGAGATTAATGGAAGTTCAAGATTAAGGTCTCATCTTTCGAAAAAATGTTATTTTATCAAAAGTTAGATGGTTCTTCGATAGCGAACTAGCCTTCCTGCAGACAGTCATTTTCCTAACTCTACGTGTACAACATACGGAAAATTGGAAGGGGGGGGGGGGTAACTTTGGATCGGTCCGCTAGCGCTCAGAGAAAATATGTATTAAAGAGATTAATGGAAGTTCAAGATTAAGGTCTTATCTTTCGAAAAAATGCTATTTTATCAAAAGTTAGATGGTTCTTCGATAGCGAACTAGTCTTTCTGCAGACAGTCATTTTCATAAGTCTACGTGTACAACGTATGGAAAATTGGAGGGGGGGGGGGATAACTTTGGATCGGTCCGCTAGCGCTCAGAGAAAATACGTATTAAAGAGATTAATGGAAGTTCAAGATTAAGGTCTCATCTTTCGAAAAAATACTATTTTATCAAAAGTTAGATGGTTCTTCGATAGCGAACTAGTCTTCCTGCAGACAGTCATTTTCCTAACTCTACGTGTACAACATATGGAAAATTGGAGGGGGGGGGGGTAACTTTGGATCGGTCCGCTAGCGCTCAGAGAAAATACGTATTAAAGAGATTAATGGAAGTTCAAGAACAAGGTCTAATCTTTCGAAAAAATGCTATTTTATCAAAAGTTAGATGGTTCTTCAATAGCGGACTAGTCTTCCTGCAGACAGTCATTTTCCTAACTCTAAGTGTACAACATATGGAAAATTGGAAGGGGATGGGGGGATAACTTTGGATCGGTCCGCTAGCGCTCAGAGAAAATACGTATTAAAGAGATTAATGGAAGTTCAAGATTAAGGTCTTATCTTTCGAAAAAATGCTATTTTATCAAAAGTTAGATGGTTCTTCGATAGCGAACTAGTCTTCCTGCAGACAGTCATTTTCCTAACTCTAAGTGTACAACATATGGAAAATTGGAAGGGGATGGGGGGATAACTTTGGATCGGTCCGCTAGCGCTCAGAGAAAATACGTATTAAAGAGATTAATGGAAGTTCAAGATTAAGGTCTTATCTTTCGAAAAAATGCTATTTTATCAAAAGTTAGATGGTTCTTCGATAGCGAACTAGTCTTCCTGCAGACAGTCATTTTCCTAACTCTAAGTGTACAACATATGGAAAATTGGAAGGGGATGGGGGGATAACTTTGGATCGGTCCGCTAGCGCTCAGAGAAAATACGTATTAAAGAGATTAATGGAAGTTCAAGATTAAGGTCTTATCTTTCGAAAAAATGCTATTTTATCAAAAGTTAGATGGTTCTTCGATAGCGAACTAGTCTTTCTGCAGACAGTCATTTTCATAAGTCTACGTGTACAACGTATGGAAAATTGGAGGGGGGGGATAACTTTGGATCGGTCCGCTAGCGCTCAGAGAAAATACGTATTAAAGAGATTAATGGAAGTTCAAGATTAAGGTCTCATCTTTCGAAAAAATGCTATTTTATCAAAAGTTAGATGGTTCTTCGATAGCGAACTAGTCTTCCTGCAGACAGTCATTTTCATAAGTCTACGTCTACAACATTACGGAAAATTGGAAGGGGGTGGGGGGTAACTTTGGATCGGTCCGCTAGTGCTCAGAGAAAATACGTATTAAAGAGATTAATGGAAGTTCAAGATTAAGGTCTGATCTTTCAAAAAAATGCTATTTTATCAAAAGTTAGATGGTTCTTCGATAGCGGACTAGTCTTCCTGCAGACAGTCATTTTCCTAACTCTAAGTGTACAACATATGGAAAATTGGAAGGGGATGGGGGGATAACTTTGGATCGGTCCGCTAGCGCTCAGAGAAAATACGTATTAAAGAGATTAATGGAAGTTCAAGATTAAGGTCTCATCTTTCGAAAAAATGTTATTTTATCAAAAGTTAGATGGTTCTTCGATAGCGAACTAGCCTTCCTGCAGACAGTCATTTTCCTAACTCTACGTGTACAACATACGGAAAATTGGAAGGGGGGGGGGGGGTAACTTTGGATCGGTCCGCTAGCGCTCAGAGAAAATACGTATTAAAGAGATTAATGGAGGTTCAAGATTAAGGTCTGATCTTTCGAAAAAATGCTATTTTATCAAAAGTTAGATGGTTCTTCGATAGCGAACTAGTCTTCCTGCAGACAGTCATTTTCATAAGTCTACGTGTACAACATATGGAAAATTTGAGGGGGGGGGGGATAACTTTGGATCGGTCCGCTAGCGCTCAGAGAAAATACGTATTAAAGAGATTAATGGAGGTTCAAGATTAAGGTCTCATCTTTCGAAAAAATACTATTTTATCAAAAGTTAGATGGTTCTTCGATAGCGAACTAGTCTTCCTGCAGACAGTCATTTTCATAAGTCTACGTGTACAACATATGGAAAATTGGAGGGGGGGGGGATAACTTTGGATCGGTCCGCTAGCGCTCAGAGAAAATACATATTAAAGAGATTAATGGAGGTTCAAGAAAAAGGTCTAATCTTTCGAAAAAATACTATTTTATCAAAAGTTAGATGGTTCTTCGATAGCGAACTAGTCTTCCTGCAGACAGTCATTTTCCTAACTCTACGTGTACAACATATGGAAAATTGGAGGGGGGGGTAACTTTGGATCGGTCCGCTAGCGCTCAGAGAAAATACGTATTAAAGAGATTAATGGAAGTTCAAGAACAAGGTCTAATCTTTCGAAAAAATGCTATTTTATCAAAAGTTAGATGGTTCTTCGATAGCGGACTAGTCTTCCTGCAGACAGTCATTTTCCTAACTCTAAGTGTACAACATATGGAAAATTGGAAGGGGATGGGGGGATAACTTTGGATCGGTCCGCTAGCGCTCAGAGAAAATACGTATTAAAGAGATTAATGGAAGTTCAAGATTAAGGTCTTATCTTTCGAAAAAATGCTATTTTATCAAAAGTTAGATGGTTCTTCGATAGCGAACTAGTCTTCCTGCAGACAGTCATTTTCCTAACTCTAAGTGTACAACATATGGAAAATTGGAAGGGGATGGGGGGATAACTTTGGATCGGTCCGCTAGCGCTCAGAGAAAATACGTATTAAAGAGATTAATGGAAGTTCAAGATTAAGGTCTTATCTTTCGAAAAAATGCTATTTTATCAAAAGTTAGATGGTTCTTCGATAGCGAACTAGTCTTTCTGCAGACAGTCATTTTCATAAGTCTACGTGTACAACGTATGGAAAATTGGAGGGGGGGGGGGGGATAACTTTGGATCGGTCCGCTAGCGCTCAGAGAAAATAAATATTAAAGAGATTAATGGAAGTTCAAGATTAAGGTCTCATCTTTCGAAAAAATGCTATTTTATCAAAAGTTAGATGGTTCTTCGATAGCGAACTAGTCTTCCTGCAGACAGTCATTTTCCTAACTCTAAGGTTACAACATATGGAAAATTATGGATTTGTCTTTGGGCTTTTCTTCGAAAAAAATCACCCAAATGACCCTTAAATGGGAAGGGGTTTCGAGGCTAATATGAGTACACCCCCCCCCCCTCTAAAGGAGTAAAAATTGTTTGTATTTTTTAACCAAAAAAAAAAAATAAATAATAATACCTGAATTTAATCATATAAAAGTTATATTCCATTCAAAGAAAAGGAAAGTAAACAGGAATTAAAAAAAATTCAAAGCATTCCGCATTCCCCTTTATTTATAAATGAAGGACTATATATATCGTGGAAATATTGTGAGAGGATGGGAAAGCGTGCGTATTTTTTCATTAAAGGGTCGATAAGACATGAGGCCCTATGCACTGGTGTACTGATTTTTCTCATTTTGGGGGTAAATTATGCGTTTTTATGCTTCTGTTTGAAAATTTCAAATTGCCTAACATACAGTCAGGAAAAAAATATGCCTATCGAGAAGCCTACATGTCAGGGACTGCAGAACGGGGGGCTCGGGGCTCGAGCCCCCCCCCAACCCCCACACTTAAACAAAAGTATGTTAAAAAGAAAAAGAAACAAAGAGAGAAACTAAGAATAAATGACCTGCCAGTGTCACAAAAAACCCTGAGCTTACGGGGGCTCGGCCCCCTGGACCCTACCAAGGGACTGAGGCGGGCCCCTGGATGCTCATCTGACCGTAATAATAGTACCTAAAGCCTCTGAGCTTCCGGGAGCTCTGCCCCTGGAGGAGGGACCCGGATGCTCATCTGATCGTCATTAAAATAATGCCTAAAATCCCTGAGCTTCATGGGGCTCGGCCCCCTGGACTACCCGCCATTAAGTGACCTGCCAGTGTCACAAAATATGGTATCTGAATATGCTTTACTGACCGTAATGTTATGCCTAAAAACCCTGAGCTTCCGGTGGATCCGTCCCCTGACCCTCGCCAGAGCGAGGCCACAAGCCTATGCAGGCTCGGGTCATTTCGCTCGCTACGCTCTACCGGATCATTAATACTCCACTCTGAAAAACGTTCCGCGTGGCCTGCATGTAACATGTAAGAGTGGTGGTGATGCATATTTTTCTTCTGCCCCCTAACGTTTTCGCTCATTACGCCTGGAAGGTGAGCCCCTCCCCCTGGAATATTTGCCCCCCCCCCCCAATCCCAAAGTTCTTCCGGCGCGCCCGGCCATGCCCGCAAACTCAAGGGTATAAGACTTTAAATTACGGTCAGATGGGCAAATTTCTACCACTGTCAGGTCAATAGTTGGCGTGGAGTCCAGGGGGCAGAGCCTCTAGAAGCTCAGGGGTTTTAGGCATAAAATTATGGTCAGTTGAGCATATTTTGATACTTCATTTGTGATATTGGCAGGTCACCTTTCTTTCTTTCTATTTTCTTTAACATACTTTTTCAAAACAGTGAGGGGGGGGGGGGGGGGGGGGGGCTCGAGTCCCCAGGCACCGCTGTTCTGCGGACCCTGACATGTAGGCTTCGAAATAAGCATACTTTGGGCCTGACTGTACATTTGGGAATTTGTCATTTTCAAACAAACGCATAGAAAGTTTCGGCAACATTAATATTGTAAATCACTATAGTATAAATTGAAAATAAACCTCGATTGAATTTTATTTGAGACAACTGCCCCTGAGGCCTCCTCCCCCCCCCCCATCAGTACGCAAGTGTGTATGTCCTTGTATATTTCGTTTCTTCCAAAATACAGACCAGGGGCCCCGTCTTATTGAGAGTTGTGATTATTTAAATCAATCGCAAGTCCTCCAAACAATCGCAATTTCAACCACTCTTCTGCAAGGTTCTAGATTGCATAAAAGTCAAGAGGTTATTGGTGTCTATTACCTGTAAATCCTGGCAAAGGCTATGCCCCTTATTCCCGTCATATAAGGTCTATGACGGGAATAAGGGGCATAGCCTTTGCCGGGATTTAGGCCCCTGGACCCTACCCGTTAGATTACAAGTGGTTCCCAAGACAACCCTTTATCCTATACAATTATCTTCATGAGAGCATAATTATGGTTGTAAGAGAGAGCGAGAGAGAAAAATAATCCGGTAGGGCCAGTGCAAATGTTGATGGATAGATTTCTATCGCTCAAGACGACTATCTTAAAGGTTCTGAATTGCTAATACTCAAGAGCAATAGCGGCACCGCCCGAAGACCCCTCCCGGAAAGGTTTTAGAGTACCTTGAGATCACACATCTTTGTCCCGTTAGGGATGGGTTAAGCAATTATTTTTTTTAATTTCGAAATGGGAAGGGAGATTTTCTAAATTTTCCTGGGAGAGCCGCCCCCAATTTCACTTGAACCGAAAACCCTGCATTTTGTTGCAAAACCTAGACGCTCTATTGGCAATCTATACCACTCGTGACGGCTATCGGGAAAGGTTATGAATTGTTATAACAGGGGGCTTCGCTCTCGGACCCCAGAAGGGGCTGCAACTCTCCATGGGGCTGCAGGTGGGCCCGCGAAACCCAAGACACTCAAGACAGCTATCATGAAGGTTCTGAATTGCTAAAAATCAAGAGCTTCAGGGGGCTCCATCCACTGGAGCTCCGGAATTGACTCTTCCCCTAATATAGACATGGGTAATAAACTTCTTTTTTTGGGGGGGGGGGTGGGGGTGGGGGAAATGTTAAGCATTATCCAGGGGGAGCCGCCCTCCGTCCCCTTGAATGAATGCTTTATGAAGTTTTTGAAACCGAGAAAAGAGCCATTCCTTCCTTCTTCTTTTCTCCAGTTTTCTTTTCGTTTCTTCTAATTTTCTTTCCTTTTCCTCTCTCCTTTTTCTACCTTTTGTGTGTGTTGTGTGTGTTGTAAAGTTTGAGGGCAGTACGCAAGTTTTACAATTACCATAAACAGTTGGGAAGACCCTAAACCTACGCCCCCACCTCCAACAACCATGGCTTTGTTTCAAAAGAGCCGAACCATCAACAAGGAGAATAAAAAACAGTCCCTTATAGGTATATAGTGAGAGTTTTTTGTTTAAAGGGTTTTAGTATGAGTTTAAAAAACAAATGGCTTAATAAATCAAAGCAAACGAAGTGGAAGAGGGGGTAACCTCGCTATTCGTAAGGACCGCTATTCAAAATATAGGTTTTCGCGTTATGTATAGCGTACAAAGAGGTAATGCGATCCGAATATGAACCAAACATTTACATCCTTTTTGTTGGGATGTGGTTGGGGGTAGTGGACGTGTGGTCAGGGGCGTCGCTAAAAGGGGTGTGAGACACCCCCCTCCCCCTCCCCCCACTTGTCAAGATATTGTCGGTAAAATCGCGCTGCTGTCGGGAAAAATGAGAAAAGGGTAGGGGGAAATGAGAGGGAAAGGGAAAGAAAAGAAAAGAAAAAAAAAGGAAAAGAAAGAAAGGAAGAGAAGAGAAGAATGAAAGAGAAAATAAAACAAGTGGAAGGAGAGAAAACAAAGGAAAAGAAAGAAAAGAAAGAAAAGGAGAAAGGGAAAAAAGAGAAGAAAACAAACGGGGGATGAAAGAGAGGAGAGAGAGAGGAGGGGTGGAAGTAAGAGAGAGAGGGGATGTTTGGTGGAGTCGCCACGTCCAGAGATCAAGAATGATGCATACGCATAGATATGTTGCTGTGTGGGGTCCGCTGTTTCGGTATTAGGGACTTTTAGATTTGCGTGGACTAATACGTGTGACGTCCATTCAAGGCAGTGCTAAATAAGGACGTCGAGCGTAGCATAGACCTATTGTCTTCGTGCGAATCTAAAAGTCCCTATTCTTGCTCGATCCTCGTGTACTATATCAATGCAGAAGTTAATTCGGTGGGATGTATTATGTCGGTCGGCCGGCATTTTTTCCCCCTACGAACTGTGACTTTTCATCGGACAAAGAAACATTTTTGAAAATTCAGACAATGATTAAGAGTCGTGCAACGAATCGTCTTCTTTCTAAAATAATTTAATGAAACGTTAAAGCTTCCGCGCTTTGCGCGGGAGGGGGCAACCGAATTAAGACTAGGATTAGAAGTCGAGAACGGTACAACCAATCGTCTTCTTTCTCAATGATTTAATGAAGCGGCAAAACTTCCGCGCCTCGCGCCGTAGGGGGGAAACTGAATTCAGACAAGGATTAAGAATCGAAAACATTATAACGAATCCTCTTCTTTCTCTAATAATTTAGATAAGATAAGATAAGATAAGATTTTATTCGTCTTTCTTTCAAATGACATACAGAGCATAACATTGGAACATAACACATTTACAATGCAAAATAACAAATTATGGCAATGATAAAAACAAAGTTAACTAAAAGAAAGGCGAGGAGACCCTGGTAAAAGCAGAGCTTGTAATTATTAGGGTCCCCTCTGAGCCGGATAAAACATGATGAATAGATATTTGTGACTACCTAAGAATACAATAGGGAAAAGGGGGTATAACAAAACAAGAAGTGTACACACACACAACAACAACAACAAAACGAGAGACGAGACTAGACAAGACGGGAGAAAATAGAAAATATGAGAAATAATAGAAGACTACAGGACATCGACAATAGGCACAGCACACAACGGGCACAAGACAACAGGGGGAGGGAATAAGAGGTTGACAATCTGAAAATATTCAGTTAGACACATATTAATATCAAGAAGAAAATTTACATTTATAGTAATACATAATATATCTTGGCACCATAATAACTACAAAAATGAACTACTCTATGAGTCACAGTATTTATCGAGAAGATAAACCTTAAGTTTACACTTAAATGAAGAGAGACTAACAGATTGCTTAACGCTAGAGCCTAGAGAGTTCCAAAATTTAGGTCCAGTAAAAACCAAAGTATTAAAAGTTAACTTTGTCCTTACTTGGGGTAAGTGAAACGCAGAGGCATTTCGTGTAGCATGGTCATGAACTTGACTATTTTTCTTAAAAATGCTGACTAGAGCCTGTGGAAGGACACCAGAATCGAAGTCGTACATTAAAGAACCCAGTTGAATTTAATGAAATGTCAAAGCTTCGCTCAGGAGGGGGGCAACTGAATTCATGCAGACTAGGATTAAGAGTCGAGAACGGTACAACGAATCGTCTTCTTTCTCTAATAATTTAATGAAATGTCAAAGCTTCAGCGCTTCGTGCGGGAGGGGGGAACTGAATTCAGTCTAGGATTAAGAATCAAGAACGGTACAACGAATCGTCTTCTTTCTCTAATAAATAAAAAAAAACGGCAAGGCGGAAGAGGCCGGGAACTGAATTCAGACAAGGATTAGGAATGGAAAACTGTACAACGAATCGTCTTCTCTTTCTAATAATTTAATGAACTGTCAAAGCTTCAGCGCTTCGCGCGGGAGAGGAGGGGGGGGGGTGAATTGAATTCAGACTAGGATTAAGAGTCGAGAACGCTACAACGAATCGTCTTCTTTCTCTAATAATTAAAAAAAGGCAAAGCGGAAGAGGCCGGGAACTGCGATTGAGAATTTCTTTCTCTAATAATTTAATGAAATGTCAAAGCTTCAGCGCTCCGCGTGGGAGGGGGAAAACTAAATTCAGAATAGGATTACGAGTCGGGAAAGGTATAACGAATCGTCTTCTTTCTTTAACAATTTAATGAAATGTCAAAGCTTTCGCACTGAAAAAAAAAAGTAATGCGCACATATCCACCCCAAGAGAGACTCAAGGCGCCTAACAAGGTAAGTACATTGAACGAAAATAATTTAACATAATCAAATATAATTCAACAACGTTAATTACATCATATTTTGAAATACACTACGTCTTAACTAAGGAACTCAGACATTAGATAGGTTTTCAATTGTTTTTGGAACACATTTTGATTGGCTGACATTTTGATTGAATGGGGTAGGGAGTTCCATAACCGGGGTGCAGCAGCTGTAAAAGCTCTGTCTCCCCAACTCCTCTTTGTTCTTAATTGTGTTAAATTTGTTGAATTAGAGGAACGAATACCTGCACGAGAACTTAAAGAGATATTAAAAAGAGAGAAAATATATTCAGGGACTGATCCATTTAGTGAACGGTAGGTGAGTAGTAGAATTTTATATTTGATACGCTGTTCTATTGGAAGCCAGTGAAGTTTCTTGAGTATTTGAGTAGTATGGGTCGATCGTTTAGATTTAGTGACAAGGCGGGCAGCTGCGTTTTGAACCTTTTGTAGTTTGTGAATTTGGTATTTAGGAAGTCCATAAAGGAGAGAGTTACAGTTATCGAGATGAGATGTTACAAAAGCATGAATCAATTGTTGAGTGGTTTGGGGGGTTAAAAATTTCCTTATAGCGCGAAGATTACGAAGATGATAATTGGCAGCTTTCACACATTTTGAAATATGTGCATCAAGAGACATGCTTGTATCGAAAATGACACCAAGATTTCTTGCCTTATCTGAAGGAGCAATGTGCACAGAACCAACACGTATATGAGTTATAACAATCTTGGAAAGTTGTTGTCTGGAGCCTAACAAGAGAAATTCTGTTTTATCGTCATTTAGTTTGAGATAGCAATCATTCATCCATTTTCGTACATCATGAATACAACTTTCAAGATCTTTGACACGTTAATTTAGCTCTTAGCCCCGTGTTTATAGGGTGAAATGTGTTGATATTGGGACATTGGCATTAGTATATTTGTCGGTAATAATATTGGTGGCTAGTTTTGTCGATAATCGGTGGCCTCTACACCCCCCCCCCCCCCTCTCCGTCCCGTTGAAAAAAGGTCTAGCGACGCCTTGTGGTGATGGGTCAGAAGGTTTTGATAAGGTCTAGTGCGAAAAATAAATAAAAATAAATGCCGTGATGAATTTGTTTTTGTTTATAATTGGGGTGGGATATCTAGCCCTCCTCGTAGCAACAAGGGGGCAGGATATAATGATGAATACATAACAAACACAAAAAAAAAAACGGAATGTAAATACAAATGTGCATGCAGGTTCAGGAAAGTTAATATTAATTAATTCGAGACCTGATAAATCCTAAGCAACAGATAAAATACACGTATTAATTATTCAAATACACGTATGCATCCATACAGGTTCACACACAAAATATAAAGAGTCAATGACATTAAATAGCCAAAACAAAATAAAAAAATACAATAAAGGGAACAAAACAAACGAGGAGTAAGGCTGACGTGAATTGTCATTAAACAAGATAGATCATTATAAAACAAACACATCTACATTATGAAATATTTCCCCTCGCCTTCTACGCTTATGATGACGACTCGGACAGTCAGATGTCAGACATTCATATTTATTTATATGGGCCTGATGAGGTGGTTTGCTTGTAAACTATCTCGTCTTGTCACGAAAGTAAATTTTCATAATGTTTGCGACAAATATTCGGGGCCATGTGTCGCCCCCCCCAGAGCTACGCCACAGCCAACATTTCCCTTTCTTATCATTTTGTTTGCTATGTGATTTTTATGACTAGCAACCCTCTTCTCGTATTATGAATAGCGACCCTTATTTCGTATTATGAATAGGGACCCTTAGGCCTATGAATTTCGACCCGATTTTGTATTATAGCGAGTACGACCCTCTTCTCATAATTATGATGGCAACCCTCATTTTCGATTATGAATCGGGGTCATTAAATATGAATGATGACCCTTATGAATAATGACCGTTTTCTAAAATTAAGAATCAACAACAATATATCCAAAGAAATCTAAAGAAATCGGGAATACAAATAATAATGTTGATATTAGCAAGCTTGAAGTAAATATCGGAATTAGAAGAAGAACAAATATTAATACGTGCTATTTCTGTTTTTAGAATCCCCACTGTACTACTTGTAGCTAATTGGCCCTCTGGAGAGAAAACAACGCCTAAACGGTGCCCGTTGGTCACCCATGATCCACTTTTTGTTATGTTAATCGAGAGCTGAGTTGATGAGATAGCCACCTGTCAGTGACCACTCTGTGTGGTCTAACCCCCCCCCCGGCCAAACTAGTACAGACGGGCTTTAACATCCTGACTAAAATGTCGCAAAGTTTTCCACATTATTTTGCGTGGCAGCCCAAAAGAGGCTGACTGAATTTAGAATGATGCAGTGACATTATTTTGTTTAGATCGAATTTGATAATGGTGCATACCGTGCAGGGGCGGCGATTTCCTTTCACGACCGGGGGGGGGGGGGCAAAATGCGAGGGACGAGGGAGCAGTGGCGTAATGAGGAAAAACGTTTGGGGGGGGGGGGGCAGAAAAGAACCCGCATCACCATCACTCTTACATGTTACTCAGGTCCTGGCTAAAGTATTTACGATCAGGTAGATCAAGCCGAGCGAAGCAAGTGGACCGTAAGGTCCAGGGGGCAGAGCCCCCGGAAAGTCAGGGAAAATGCCATTTCAGCAACATTTGTAAATCACTGGTATCGAATTAGAAATAAACCACGTTTGAATGATTTTTTTTTGAGGGGGGGACTTCCCCAAAGCTCCCCCCCCCCATCAATATTGCGAGGGAGCATAGTGAATGAGAGGGACTACCCCTTACGGATTTTGAAGTTTTGGTTTTATTAAAAAATTACATTTCTTAGCAAAACTATAGTATAAAAACAAGCAATAAACTTTTTTCACACTTCGTTTTGCTCAGTAGGCCTATTTACTTATACATTTAGAAGGTTATTATGCAAGGGAGCGTAGCTTCCGAGTGAAAAGATTTTTGCATTTTTATTTGTCTACACGCTGCACTTTTGGGCCCTCCAGAACCTAAGTTTGTTGCAGTCTTTAGTATTTGCTACCTTTTTCGGGGGCACATTTTCAAATTTTGAGGGGGGAGGACGATCCCCTTAAAAAAAAATGAGGGGAGACGTGTCCCCCCCAAAAAAAAAACGTTCCCCGCCTCCACCCCCCCCCCCCCCACCGCCCAACGCCCCCCCCCCGCCCCTGATACCGTGCATGAAGCCAGGATTTGTTTACTATTACAGCACTCGACCGATGGTCAACACAAATCCGAAAAATACTCTAACACTGAAGCAAACAAGAAAGGAAAAATTTAGAAACAAAAATATAATAATGACCCTGGATGAGAGACTACGTAACTTGTCCTGTAAAAAAAAATGAATATACTTCGGATACGTTTTTAGAATAATGCTCTTTCGCACCAGTGGGATTATTCGCATTCGGCGACAATCTCCATGCCTTTTACACTATAATGAATCGCTAGTTTCATAAAGTCGTCATTAAATTGGCACCGTTAAATTGGCCTTTTTCGGATACCAATAATCTACGTGATTCCGGCCAGGATCAACGCACGCGTGATTCCGGCCAGGATCAACGCACGCGAACGTTGCACGAGGTGAGTACTGACGAGAAATATATTTAAGAATCGTCCAAGGATAAACTTGTGACATTTCATTGAGTTTTTGTGTAGACATTAACTGTTTGGTAATCCTCTGTTTTAGGGGTCTAAATTATTTTAGGTCGCGAACTTCAGGCAACAATTCAAAATACACACAACACATTGGAAAACAGTCCTGCGCGATTTCTAAGGAGCGGCGTATGTACATGTAGACTGTAGGGCAAGTCACTGTATTGTGTTGTTTCGTAGTCCCATCAGTGGCAGTCGACCAAACCAGTATGAAAATATAAAGAAAATTATTACAAACATATTTACCGTTTGTTCTCCTCATTTTCTTTACGGCTTTTCGTGAAAACTAATTAAAGATAATAATTATGTTGCCTCCTAATATTCGTGGGTAATGTGCCGGAAAATCGGAGGTGTGTCCAATTCAACCAATCACGAGGCGGGATTTTCCCTACGTCATTGTCCTCGTTCGCTACATAGAAACATCTAACAACCATAATGGGGGATGACGCCGATGAAGTTTCGTCACAGAGATAAAGAGGTGTTTTATTCACTTCCCGACTGTGAATGATGTCGTTTTGAAAGAATTTACAGACAAAAAATGATCCAAAGCTTTTGCTTCTGCTGAGATTTTGAAAAATACGGACCGAGAAAAGAGCAAAATTGCGACGGATTTCCTTGCCAATGTCGCCCGTATTGAACCGTACAGCTACAGTACCAGTGCAGTGCAGTGCAAATGACAATGACAATTTGCAGTGCACTGGTACTGTCGCTGTATACGGTTCAATACGGGCGACATTGGCAAGGAAATCCGTCGCAATTTTGCACTTTTCTCCGTAAAATACCTCGAGATTCTGACAAGACTGAATTTGAAGGTGAGTTTCAATCTCTTTGTTTGCAATAACCATGATAACCCAGCAAAAATTAAGGCCCTGCCTTCGACTTTGATCTAGCCTCATTTAAAAAAAAAACTTTAATTAGGGTCTAGACTCTAGGGTCTAGTCTAGATCTAGATCTAGACCTAGGCCTAGATATCTAGAGTCTAGACCCTCTAGGCTCTAGGCCCAGGCCTATGGGCTAGGCCTAGATTTAGGCCCTTCATTCATGCATGATGGAGCTTGAATGATGAAGTTTTTCAGTTGTTTGAATCGTTCACAATGCCTCTGTGAGTTGACATCAATTTTGTTTGTCATGTCATTGATGTAATCATGTACGTACATGTAGACCCTCCTTAGCTGTAAATTATAATAATGGAAAACAAAAAAATGTCGGACAAGTTGGACGCATTGAGCCAGGCTTTACTTAACTTTAAACATGCCTTCCTAGTTAGTTTAACTTATTGGCCTGGTCAGAACAGCATTATTTTAAACTGGTTTATATTTTCTGCTGGGATGTGCTGTGTTGTTTACATTTTTTGTAATCAGTGCATTAAGCCATTATAGTTGCACACTAGGGGTCAAAATACAAAGCCTATTTAGACAAGGGGCACTTTTTCTAACATGAAGATAGACATGGCGGCTGTCAAGCTATCAGTATCACCAATTTTAATTTTTGACTTTTTTAAATAGAAAAGACGGCGAAGCTATTGCCAATTTTTAAAATAACTTAGACTCTATAGACTAATATGAATTTTTGTTTTTGAAACATTTAAAGAATTTTCAAAAGACGCCAAAGCTATCTGAAATTTTTGAAATGACAGCGAAGCTATCGCCAATTTTTGATATGAGCTTTGTTTTTATATTCTTTTTTCCCCAGATCCATCTGATATCCCTCCACAACCTAAGAAGCTGTGTAGGAGTCTACAATCTCGACGCTCATCTGCCAGCTTTGATTTGTTGGACATATTTGAGACCATCAGTATAACATTTACGCCGTTCATATTGAGCACTAAATGTATGCAATATTTTTTGCTGTTGATCAGCAGATTTTTCAACATTAACTGGTTCTATTGATAACAACAAATATATATGACAAAATTAAAATGAACAAAGGCAAGATCATTGGGAAACTTTTTCTCTGATATTTCTTATTTAATTTGGGGATTAAAAAAAAAATTGAGCACGATTTTTATATCCCTATGGTTCCTTTGTAAATTTGTACAAAATAACCAACCTTTCATGAATAGACATATACAAATGTATGGGTCGACTGGGGTGTTTTACATATACATTATGTGCACCTGTAATATAAGAATATACTAAATATAATTTCAGAGCTGGAAAAATGTTTTTATTTCCTAGGAATACAATACAAATTTTTCTCTGGGATGCCAAAATTAATCTCCCAAGGTTTGATTGTTACAAACTGTTCCAATTTTTTTTTCTTCAAGAGGCAAACATTTCCCTTCAAATGTCAAGGAAACGATGTCCTACAGTTCCCTATTTTTTCCAGACCTGATAATTATATTGATTAATTGATAAGAATTGTATCAAGGAAAGCAAAATTAATTATTTCCCTAACAGTAATATTACCAGTAATCACTTACAGTAATGTACTATTGTACTTGCATTGCCTGCTCATTTGTTTCATAATAATAATAATAATATGGATATTTATTATTTATTATGCATACATGTATTTTGCCATGTTGAAGCATTGCCAAGATTTATAGTCAAATATAAAACTTTATTACGTTGAAATGTATGGGTCGTTTCAAACTTTCCATCACACTCTTTGGACACTTGTTCTAATCCAAATATTTAAAATTTATGAATTCCTCAACAGTAACAGCTTTTTGGCCATTTTTCTATCAACATATTTAAGAACATTTTCTCTGAACCCCCCCCCCCCCCCCCAAAAAAAAAAAAAGACACCAACAAATGACTAGACACATCTTATCAATGTTTCATAATTTATTTCAATTCCATCAATATTTATGTAAAAACTGTTAACAATCTTTGCAGTTCAATTTAAATTGCATTTGTAAATTACAACATACATGTACCATAGTTCTGATTTCACTGGCAGTGGCAAGTACCGGTATTCGAAAAAGTACCCGGTAATAAGCTACTTGTAGATAAATGTCATTGACAAAATGGTAATGCGGTAATACATTTTACATAATGAATGAAATCAAATTAAACGAGAAGAATATAATTTATTTGGCAGTTTTGGTATGAATTTGTTGTTAGGTTTCTCTTTGAAATTTGTATTGTTCTAAACTGATGCTATGCAGACCATGAGCAGTGTTGCTGTCTAGTACTACCTAGTATTAGTATTAACAAAGTTTTGAACAGCAATATATTTTTCGGGGAAGTGGAAAAGAAACTAAAAGCAACAATATTGTTGATTTGATTGGAAGGAGTTTGCACAGTTGATGAAACTCAATAAGACATGTTGAATAAAATAAGGTAAAATATGATGAAGGAGAGAGGAAGAGTAAGGAGAAAACAACAGGGGAAGAAAAAGATTTTTAAGAGGAGACATGAAGAGAAGAAAAAACGTGTGTGATGATAGAAAGAGAGAGATAGCCAGACAGATAAGAGAGAGAGAGAGAAATAGAGAAAAAAGGAAGAGTTAAATGAGTGACATGAATATTCAAACAGATGGTAACTTAAACAAGATGCCAGAAATTACATAACTTGGGCTTAACAAAACTCGTCTTGACGTGCTGAAATAAAAAAAAAACATGGAAAATTGCAATTAGTGTTTTCAATTTCACCAACAGCATAAATATAAATTAATTGCGCAGAAAAATCACACCTAAACAGTCTCATAGAGGTCTGAAATAAATGTTTTGCAAAAAATAATCAAGAAATAGCAAATTTGAATGCCTTTTGGATCAGCAAAAAGGCTGTTTTACCATAGTTGGCGCTAGTCTTTTTCAAGGAAATCTTGTTAAGATCTAATAAAACTAATTAGCAGATTAAATTAATTGCGCAGAAAAATCACACCTGAACAGTCTCATAGAGGTCTGAAATAAACATTTTGCAAAAAATAATCAAGAAATATCAACTTTGAATCGGCAAAATGGCTTATTTACCATAGTTGGCGCTAGTCTTTTTCAAGGAAATCTTGTTAAAATCCAATAAAACTAATTAGCGGATTATCTCATCAACGGGTGTACGAAATTTGGAGAACAAAGGTGTTTTCTCATCAGCAACTTCATCACAATCATTTGGTATAGTTAGTTTTCTCTGCCAAAGATGGGACTACGAAACTTTTTTTTTAGATGGTTAACTGGCCCTTGCCCCACAGTCTAATGTACGTGCGCACGCCTAACCTGCACCTAAACTAAAGCCAGGCTCAAGGGGGGGGGGGGGGGGGGGGACCCAGGGCTGGAATGAACCGTGATGCCCTTCAAAATATTGGGTTACTTACGGCCAAAAAAATAGTGCCCTTTTCCCATTTGGCCTTGATGCCCCTGCGGCATTGTGCTGCCCTTTTTGCGTGGCCGTGGTGCCCTTTGTCCCAACAACTTGCCCTTTTTCGGTGAAAATTCCCTTACTACTTTCCCCGAGCAGAAAACTCCCGAATTAGTACTTTTCATTCAAAGCAAAAGCAGCGCTTATGCAGCTAGCAGCGCTCTTTTCTGCATCATTCTGCAGCGTGTGTGCATGTGAGCGATACGCTATCATAGTTACAGTACATTGTAGTAGGGGTTTCGTTCGACGCCCGAGGCAGAGTCTCCCGTGTTTTGGTGGAGGCGACTCCATTTTTTGACGGGGGTGTGTGTATTTTTGAGGGACATTTTGTGAGCTTGACGATACTTTTACGACATAAATAACACTCTTTCTTGTATAATAAATTATTTCTTATTGTGTTTCAATAACTATTTATGAAAAATTTGACTTTTCAAGATTGTTTTGGGCATTGAATTTTAATATAGACTCTAAGATACATGCTCGTTCACGGAAAAATCTAATCGTCTCGTAACTTGTAAACATCACCATGCTCGTTTTCACCGCTGTTTATACGTCAGAGTGGAGGAATCATTAATCTTATAGTAGGCAGTTCAGGTGATTTTTTTTTTGTAGGAGATAGGGGGTGATTTCTATATCATTTTAAAGATCACACTTTTATTTACACAATGCACTTTAAATTGTTCAATTTGGACCAACGGTTCCAGAAATACGGATTTTTAAAATAATTTTCAGAACCATATTGATGAGGACAAAAGATCAAAAGGTCAAACCTATTATAATTGTATTGAAGTCAATTAAACCTGTGTTTAAGCAGTGGCACCATTGTTTTCAGAAGTTTGTGATCTGTTAAGCCTCATAATAGTCATATCTCTTCAATGCGATGACCAAACTCGCTGAAATTTGGCAAATATATTCAGTGATGGTTGGCAAATATGAAATTTAATATCTTTAAACAGCACCGTAATAAAATATGCAAATTTATGCAAATTTCCATGTTTTTGTCATCATATTGTTATAAAAGGTAAATAAAAACCCTTTGAATCTAAACTTTTACCAAATGATCTTGTCTATTTATTTCTTTCTTTCTCTCTCTCTCTCTCTCTCTCTCTCACACACACACACACACACACACACACACGCACGCTTTCTCCCTCTCTCTCTCTCTTTCTTTTTTTCTCTTTCTCTCTCTCTCTATTTCTTCCTTTCTTTCTCGGTCTTTCTCTCTCGGTCTTTCTCTCCTAGTCTCTCTCTCTCTCTCTCTCTCTCTCTCACGCACACGCACGCACACGCACACACACACACACACAAAAGGATGAGGTGACAAATCGTCTATGTAGTCTATACTTGCAGCAATCTTAGAGTAAATGAACAGTTTTTTCGAAAAAATATAGTTACTTTACCCCAAAATATAACCAATTCATGGTAGATTATTACAATATTTATTCCAAATATTAAAATAAATATCACAATTATCAATAAAATACAACATACAATAAACAAGAATTGAAAAAACAAGTCAATCAAGTCACAAACGGGTCTGAATTCTAAGACTACGAAATGGTCTCGACGTCACTCACACAGCTGTTTCATTCACGTACACACCATGCATGTACACGCATCACGCGTCGCATCGTCAAAATCAGTTCGTGCAATTTTCAAAAACTGCAATCATATTATCATATCTACCATAAGATCTACTCATCATTATATGAAACTTTCAGGAAAGAAGGTAAGATGTCTAATTTTGTTAATTACGGAGTTGTAAGTTAGTTGAAAAACTCCTTCCATCTGAATTTCATCACATTGTCGGCAGATTTGAGCAAAACCATCTACTACGATGGTTATTCAACGTACAACTCGCTTCCGATGTGCATCGATAATTGCCGAAGAGAAATGACGTCAAATTTTTTTGTTTTAACCAATCAGAAGGCGGGGAAATCCGAAATAAACTGAGTGTTTTTTTTCGGCAGAACCACGAAAGCTCACGAAAGTGTGGCCGAAAGCGCGCTCACCCTTATGTATGTGGATTCGTATAGGGAGCTGAAATGCGCACCTGCGTACGTGAATAAGAAGTTGTCCCCATCGCGAAGGTTTAAACTGAACTGCCTACTTATAGTCGGTCATTTTGTCTCGAAATTCTCCTTTCAGACGTAAGCTTATACGTTCATTGTATCAGATATAATATCTGTCACGGTTTTATTCAAACAGATTACTTTGATCACGACCCATTCATTCAAAATGATTTTAAGTTTGACGTAATGTCACATTATTTATTGCGACAAAGTTCAGTCCCATATATAGAGTTTTTTGTTGCACAATCGATTGACAAGTTACGTTATTCGATGCCGATGGCCATTTAAAAGTGAGATCTAAATATTTTTCAAATAATCTTAAAGTAAAGAAATGGACTGGTATCTTTTTGTTTATCATCCATTGTTTCTACTAATTACTATAAAACTTTCTAAAGTAGTAATGTAAATGAAAATTTTGCTCTTAAAACGGTGATGAACACCGATTAATTTTTCCTCTGACCATTCTGACCGAATGCCTGTAAAAATTATTCAATCGTGATATACTTCAACAACCCTAAACATAAGCTCAACAGGAAGTTCATCAAATACAAATATATGAATGTTTAAATTTATTTTATGCTGTCAATTATTATTTTATCTTTTCGTACTAATTCAAACACGTCATTTGTTTAAATTTTAAACAAGTTATCAAATACTCGATAGGTCAATAACTGCAATTTAAAACTAGTGACCAGACTCCACTGCTTGACGAAATTCAACATGGCTACTGTTATGCAGAGCCATTATGCATTATTAACGTCGGAAGACTCTTCACTAGTGCTGTTGTCGATTGGCCTCATATCGACATTGATGTCGACATAGAAGGATTTTGAACTAGTCCGACATGTCGACATGGATGTAGTAATATCGACATAAAAAGGGGACATTTTCATTGGGTCATTATACGTGAGAATCCAGAATGATATTGCTAATTGCTTACCTGATAATTAGTAAGTACTAGCAACCACTTTTAATAAATCATTTAATAATCCTTCAGTAAGATACCAACTCGATATACACTTGCGAATAGCAGTAGCGTTCGCGATGTGCACACCACGTTTTTGCATTCTGAATCTGAGCTTGCCGCATGCGCATGTAAATCGGCTTACACGGCAGTCACACTGCTTGATTATGAGTGCGTATCGCACACAGATTTTGCAAGACTACACATGTACATTGCACGTGGAGGAGTGCTATCTTCATCGATCGGTCTCGACAAAATACAACAACGCGCGCGTGGTGACAGTCACACTGGGAGTGTGCGTTGTCGGTAGCTGTTGTTCGCCCAAACCGGGATTCCCCCAAACTGAAACACTTCGGCTCGGCTGGATTTTTTTTTCATGCCGTGGCCGTAAATAGCTTGCTGCACAATGAAATCCTTGCAAAGGAATAGAGAGGTTTTGGAACTTCTGATCTTGGGAGTAATAACATTATATATTGACATATATAAAAATAAATGCTAAAAAAGTGTCCTTTTCTTTTATTGAAAGTTTAGGGGATGTTTAATCTTTCGGATAATTTCATTTAAGAATGATTTTATCATTTAAAAGTGTACTCTTGTTACTTCCGTCCTATTTTTGTTCATGTTTTGAACAGGATCATTAGTTGCAGATTAAGGCAGAGTGCAAGTAAGCGTTCTCTCCAGTCCGATGCCCTTCTAGCTTCTTTTTAATTTTTTTTTTGTGACCAATAACAACCCAAACTTTGCGTCGGTGCGTGCGCCCATGCATTGCAAAAACCTGAATCTGCCTCTGATCATCTGTTCAATTATTATTATTATTTATTATTATATTTTTTTTTGTCGTTTACTTATTGCTCATGCTCCGGACGGAACTAGTTCTTGTGTTATACGAAATGTACATGAGATCATAAAGTAATAAAATAAAATATAGTGTATCTTGATTCTTTAAATTTTGCCTTCTCCGTATGTTTCAAGTTTTCAATTTTCCACGTGTTTCATGTCTGATGAGTGATGATGATAATGTTGTGATCATGTTGCCGGCTCAGATAAAATGCGTGAAAATTGCAAGATGATACACAGATGTGCCGCTCGCGCGCCATCACCGGGCCGGGCTAGTTGGCCCTCATATACCCTGGGCGATCGGTGCGGGGCATTGCATGTCTCGGCTATCGCCAGTAGCACTTGTGCTGTTGACGTGCAAAATCGGAAATAATTTTCAAATTATGAAGAAGTTATTAAATAAATTCACATGTTGAAGTCGAGAGGTATAGAGAGAAATCAGAATGACTGAAAATTGAAGCACAAAGAACGACACTTTGCAGGTGAGCGGATCGCTGAATTGGTAATGAGGACGAGTGTGATCGTGACATTGTGTGGTGCATTGTTGATGCGTGACTGAGAAAAATCGGAGCTAGACATTGATCTATGTCGAGATTGTCGACACATGTCGATGTCGTGATAAGTTTTGTGGCGACATGTCGACATGCATTTTTTTTTTTGACAACAGCACTACTCTTCACATCCACACACAAATGGCAAATGGCAAACAGTCCCCGCCAGCAGACCCTGCAGATTCACATCCACCAATCTGTCATTAATCCCGTCCAAATCATCTTCCTATTGTCCCACATATCCTTTAATGTGTTAGCAAGTTTAAGCATCATTAATTATTGTGCTATTTTCATATATTTTAATATGAAATCAGTTTAACTAGTAGTATTCTTGAATGTTTTCAAAGCATTTTTTGACTATTAAAAGTCCTCCAAAAGTCCAAGATACCTTTAAATGAACAATTAATACACAAAATACAACACAAACAAAACAAGCAAATGTTGAAATAAACAAGACATAATGATAAAATAGCCCCAATACAAAACAAAACACTACGCTCGCTCGTTCGAAAATTAGCAATAACTTGCAAGTTGATATTCCGGCAAAAATGTCCAGCCCCCCTATACAATGCGCTTGCTAGCGGATTTCCTGCCTGCCGTTCTGTACCTTTTTTTTTGTTGTCTGCAATCAAGTTTGCTGCCTGTGTATTAAATACGCCCTCATTTAGATTTGCTGTGACCCTTTTTTTTTTTTGGCCTTTGTGCCTTTTCTAAAATTTCTTGGATGGCCTTGGTGCCCTTTTGCTTGGACAAAGTGCCCTTTTGCTTGGTCAAAGTGCCCTTTCAAATCCAAAGTGCCCTTTTTGTAAATGGCCTTGCCCTTCCAAATCCTTAATTCGAGCCCTGGGGGACCTTCATGGTTGGTTCATACAAAGTTGTGAAGGGGATGGGGGTAAAAAAATAAAAGGAATAAATGCCATATAACACCTAGTTTCTAGGCTTTTATGTATGGTGTGATCACAGCACACCTCCATATCTCCCACTTCTGGGGGACTTGCACTTCTCAGCAATGGTGACTGAATGCCAGACTGCATGCACTGAGGTCTACAAAATTTGCTTCAAAATTTCTCTTTTTTGGTAGTGAGTATCAAGTCTAAATATTGCAGTGTTGATAAGTGTTTGCATGAACTTTAGATCACAAATTATTTAAAAGAAAAATGTTCAAAAATAATACGTTCCTCAAATGTTGTTTGTGTACAACAATGCACACATGTGTACATATGCCTGTTATGTATACAAGTCCCCCAGGTGTGCATATCTCCGTAACACTAAATGAATTAGCGCTAGTTCACGCTGACAGTAGTCATTTTAAAACGAGAAAATATTTAAATTTAAACAACACCTATCAATAATATTGACTTTATCATGTTCTATGCTACTAATGCCATACTAAATTTTACAAAATGTAAGAACTCACCGTTGAAATGACGTTTAATCCGTTAGAAAATTGAGTCTTCCTGATGAGCTGTAACTGTTTACAATGATACAATTTGGTAAATGTACTTTGCCGTGTGTTAGCGAGTGGTGTGACGTGACTGAGCGATACATAGATTCTATGGAGCAATACTTACTTAACCCTAATAGCACCGGGCTATTTCAGACCTTGCTACCACCGGGGGGGGGGGCCATTATGGCCCCCCTTCAGATCTCGGCCGCCGATCGCGCGAGCGCCGCGAAAATTTGCACGATGGTAGTGTGCAATGTAATCTACAAAACTGTATAGTTAGTTTTTCCGAAATAATTGTTTTTTATTTTATATTAATTAATTATGCTAATTTATGCATGAAATTATACTTTTTGCTCTAAATCACTAAATAAAGCTCCTAGAATGCTAATTTTTGGTGTAAATATTCTTTGTAGCATTCCTAACAATTGTACATGAAAAAATTCTTGTATCAAAATTAATTTCTTATGTATTTTATTGTTTTTTGAATTTCTTATGTATTTCTTTGTTTTTCGACCTTTTGTTTTTGTTGTTTTTTTTCGCAAAATTTATCATAGAACCTTTTTGAAGCATAATTATGCTAAAATAAATTAATTTCAGCCAATGAAAGTGAAAATAATCATATCTTTATGAATAAGGTGAGAAAACTCCATTTGCATTGACTTTGTACACAAAATCACGTTTTTGAGCCATTTTCGGTCTGACGAGCATGTATAAAAGGTCGTGCAGCGTCGTAACGGTATACCCGATTTTCGCGAAAATGGTGTCAAAAGATGCGCGAGACTTGAAAGTAAAAAGTCAGCGAGCGGCGCGGTCAAAAAATTTCGCGCGGCGGAATGGTCCGCGAAAAATGTTGAGGGGGGGGGGCCATTATGGCCCCCCCCCCGGTGCTATTAGGGTTAAGCCCTCTACGACAGGTTGATACCAAACGATCGCTACATACAGCTACTGTACAGCTGTTCATGGTCGTAGCAGACTACAAAATGCAACAGATAATTTTGCCTTTTTTCATCTTTTCCATAGGAGTTTGCAAGTGATTTCTGACAGAGATATATTGGGAGGTATATCTTAATTATAGTTGAAGTAATATCAATTCACCAAAAGTTGCAATAATCATAAAAAGAGAAGTACAGTTTGCGTTTGAAAAATATCACCCTGTTTTTGTACAGGAGGTAGGTATGAGGTCCATATAGCATACGTAGTATGCATGGACCTCATACGTAGTAGGAGTGGGTGTGATGGGGTAAATCGGAGCACATGAGTTAATTAATAAGGATGCATGATGATGATGATGAGGTGAGGTGGCCAAGGGTGTGTGACATGGTTCTATAACTATAAGGCCAAGGGGCAATAGAAGGGGGGGTATGTAGAGGAATATACTAACATGTATATAGCACAAGCCTCCTCGATTTTACTTTTAGGGAACTTTATTATCAGCCATCAGGGGGTAAATCGCAGCGCATGGGATGATAAATAATAACATCCCCTAAAACCGAGGAGTTGCTATATGGCAGTATGGTTGGGTGGACTACATATCGGCCGGCTAACGATTGTCAACTTTTTCAGATATTCAAATTTCATTGAAATTAACAGGAAATTATACTCAAATGTGAGGAAAATACTGCAGATTCAGATTCTATTATCACATTTGCGATTCGATGTCCCCGTACGAAGATATCGCCGTGCAATCCCCGCGATGTTGTTTTTATCGCACTTCAGTTTGTCCGACAAAAATATCGACAACCCCGTCTGCATTGACAAAGCACGTAATAAAAACAGAAACAAGTCCCATTGAACAACGTGTTGTAAGAAAAATGCATTGATATTGCATTGGGATTTTGTTGGGATTTTTATTTCTCAATTTAACGTAGTTACGAACGTTAATTTTATTGTTTTTGAAACATTTTCTCATTGGCGGTTGAGCCCTGTGCAGCTTCAACGCGTGTTGCGCGCACTGCAGTGCGTACTCTGCTTTCTGTACGCGAAATCGGGGCTGTCGATAACTTTGTACACTGTCGATATGTAGTGCACATACCATACATATATATTTATACCCCCCCCCCCCCCCTGCCCCTTATTTGAATCATGTCAACCACCCCTTGGACATCCCCTCCATCTCCTCATCTCAATTATCATCATCCCATGTGCTGCGATTTACCCCTTCATGCCATAAATAATTAAATCCCCTAAAACCGAGGAGTTGATATGGTTGTACATATTCCTTAAATAACACCCCACCCCTGCCCCTTAACCATGTCACACCCATTGACCTAAAGTCACACACCTTGGCCACCTCCCCT
The DNA here is from genome assembly GCA_035222895.1 of Strongylocentrotus droebachiensis. Taxonomy (NCBI): domain Eukaryota; kingdom Metazoa; phylum Echinodermata; class Echinoidea; order Camarodonta; family Strongylocentrotidae; genus Strongylocentrotus; species Strongylocentrotus droebachiensis. The sequence continues at coordinate 91,671 of JAVYIG010005594.1, read as the reverse complement.
CCTCAGAAATTGCGCAGGAGTGTTTTCCATTGCATTAGGAGTTGTTGCCTTAAGTTAGCGACCTAAAATAATTTAGACCCCTAAAACAGAGGATTATAACCAGAATCCTGACTTCTTGTTGTCGCTAGCGATAGTGAAAGCGACCTGATACAGAAATCGACTCAAATGTATATCCAGTTATTGGGTGTCCGCACTGGTTGGTTATCTGAACAGAGTATTTTAACATTCTTATCTTAACATGATGACATTTACTATTTCATTAATTTCTTCATGTTATGTTCATAATATTCCAAAGAACAAATATTCATGATGTTTACCATAATTTGATTTATAATTTCTGCAAAATTCTAAATAGAAAAATGACAGTTGATTTTTGTCAAGTGTCCGAATACACAACTCCCCATTCTACTAAGCAGTTTAGTTTATTTTATTGTATGTGTAAAACCTTCGATCTATATTAGTGTTATTGATCTGTTCGTTGAATTATAAATGTTTTATCCTGTCCTTTTAGTTCAGCCTGTAGTAGGAGTACTTGTACATATATCATCCTTGAAACTCCAGGAATTTTAGTGAAAGTGGTTTACTTGTGCAAACATGTTTCATCGTAATTTCGTACATTATTACTGTAAATATTTCACTCACTTTTGGTAGAATTTCCCAAGTTTAAATGATTCACATTAGACATCTCATTACAACAGAACTCAAAAATGACATAATCCAATCTTTGGTATGCAACTCATTCCAAAAAGTTTAATGTAAACAAACATCTCATAGCTCGAAGAATTTAAGAAAAAACAAATACCATATAATTTCATGATCGTTGTAAAGGTCAACATTGTTTCATTGTTATCTGTCAAATCTTGATGTTATACTTAGTGATTTTATTGTATTCTGTGCATTGTTTTTACAGTGGCAGTCACAATGCAAAAACGAAAACTTGTCGATGGAGAAGTTACACCCCCACGAGGAATGTTGGATGTTATGGTAATGCTCCAGTCAATTATATCCCCCTCTCAGATTTTGCAAAGTACCGGTATAGTAATCGTTCTGTTTGTTTGTAGCGAATTTCATGACGTTACGTTGGGTGGTTGGGTGGGGACCCTGTGTGTCGGGTGGAAAAGACACATCACTGGTAGTTGAGGTGCACAATTAGAAATGAAAGCCAATGTGAGGACATGGGGCTATTGTTAGAGCACTGAACAATGGTAACAAAAATCAATACTCTAATCCCTAGGGTCTTGGGTCTATAGAAGAGCCAAACAGTGCACTGCATTATGCATTTTTACATAGTTGCAGCTCTTAGTTGTTGGGTATAACATCTTTTGTGAAATTTAGGTAGCGCATAAAGAGTTCAGAGCTATGATGTCACGTCCATGATTTGTTTTTGCTTGTCTTTGTGAAGACAATATCACACTAAAATTATAGAGGAAACTTGTCATTTACAACCATATGAAATTTTTATCAAAAGTTTACCCTGTAATAATAAATAAAAATACATCAATGTATGCAAAGTAGCCTAATGCAAAGAAAATTTGAATTTTAGGTCTGGTACAATTTCTTTTCTTAATTTGAGGAGACTTCTATATATCAACGACTGGCTACCCCTGACCATAACCTTAACCCTACTAGTCTCACTATAATTCACGGGTACACCCCCACCATGTGACCCCTAACCCACAAGGAACCAGTCACTATTGCATTGATATATCCTTGCTATGATGACCCTAACACACTCGAGGAACTTAATTGTCACTAGCTAGACCCTTTACATCGCCTGAAAGAGAGCTAGCTATATAATAAGACTGATATTCATAATTATGTACTGTTACGTTGACCTTGAATTAGGTTGAATATGAATCGGTAATGAAAATTGGAATGAATAAATTCATAAATACATCTATGCTAACCCCCTGATCCTTGGCCCCTAAAACCTAACCCCTGATCCAAGATCCCTAACCTTAACTCCTAAACCAAACCCTATGCCCATTGCTCCTAATCCTTATCTCATAGTCACAACCCTCGACAGCTAGGATTGTGCGAATAATTATTAACTATAGGGAATCGAGAACTTTTCGATTTCCAACTTATTTCTTAAAATTGGTGATGAAATATAATACACTGTTGGCCTCAAATCTATGCATTTTCCCTATATTTTCTTTATCTTATGCATTCATATTTACTAACTAATATAAACACAACAAAAAAAGTAAGTCCCCCCTAAAACAAACGTTGATAACTTTTAAACCAGAAACATTGACAAAATATGGTTTGGTAGTCTTATAGCTACACTAGTAAGTTGAAGTTTGTGAGAAAATTGGAGCAAGTCATTACGTCATGCTTGAGTGAACACACCCCAAAGGCAAAATGGTCACTTTTTAAAGTTCACAAGCTCAAAGCCATAACTTCAAAATATTAATGCATGGAATATGCAGTGATTTCTGGCAGTTTGAGAAATGTAACATGATTTGGGGATGCTTTTGGGTGTGTTGTATGAATTTTGAGACTTATTTCACGGTTGACTGCACACAGTTACTAATCCACAATAACCACCATATTTTCAACTTGTTTAATGATCATGATTTTCAAAATGTTATGACACATGTTTAAGACCTTGTATGACACTTTTCTGGAATGGTCTCCAATAATTTACGCTTGACTGAGCACAGAAATTAGACGAATAATAATCATTCTGAAATTGTCCTCCCAACTTTGTTTGCTTTATATCGTATGTAAATCACTTATCCATGATTCCTGTTCATTTTGTTGTGTTTATATCTGTTTTCAGCAATGTCGATTCCCAGCATGCACAATAAAAGCCTGGAAGCACGGCACTGATGAGTGTCATTGGAGATCGATGACTCCTGTTTGCATCAAAGAAGGCAAGACTGAAACCGAATATGAAATAACAGACTGGATAGGTCTGGGCAGGCAGCGTCAAATGAGCAATACTGAACTTGTTCCTGATCAAATAAAACAGACTATTACTAGGATCTTGGAGCCACTTGAATCCTTGTACTTGGACAAAGAAACAAAATCATGGAAATACAAGACAGATACCGGTAAGTGTTTTATGGTGATTCTATATTATCTGTCTACCCTTACATTTCTCTGGTGTACACCTCATAACATGGTGTATATATGGTGTATGTGAGGTGTACACCAGAAGTAACCTACAGATATGTAAATGAGCCTGCTACACCACAAGTATACCATAGCAAAAACATGTACACCAGAGATACACCATATGGACTTCTGAAATTTATTCCTATTGGGTACACCACAGATACAACAGTGGGTGTTTGATTCAAGTTGAGATTACAGGGTACACCAGAAATACACCACAGGGAGTTCTTAAATTTTTCTTTTTAATTACACCAGAGATACACCAATAAATGTTTGTCTATTATATCAGATCAAACGGTACACCACAGTCACACCAGAAGTAATCTGATCTATAGAAATATCACATGGTCAACTGTAGATGGCACTTTTAACATAACTTCCTGTCTTTGTTCTTAAAATATTTGAAAGTCACCATGATAATTTGTAAGGAGAAATACCTTCAAATGTGAGTGTTCAAACATATTTCTACTAAATTTCACTTATGCATGCACAGTTTATATTTATACACATCAGACTTGGAACTTTACAGCAATATATCTATATTAAAGCAAGTTAAAAGGCTATTTGTATTCTTATTCTGCCTCCATTTTCAATTTTAATTGTTGAAATTCAAATATTGTCAACTGAGTTAGTGCCACTGCTAGACTACACTACAGAAATGTGAGGGTACTGCCTAATATACAGCAACCAAATTAAACATCTGTTGATTCTTTGTTCTTTCTATTCTTTTCAGGTGTATTATCCATAGAACAACAACATATTACACAAGGCTTTGTCTCCGATATGTCCAACTCCCGGGGCAGATCAATGATATCTACTCTCCTTACACAACTATTCAGCTCAGACACCTCAGTCAAAGTGATGAATATTGGTGGTTCCTCAACTGCCAACGAGCCATCAGTTAGGGAATTAGTCTTCGAAGTTACATTTGAGGAAGGTGAGTCCGACTCTTCGCCACCGGAATCTCCTGCTGCCAAGTTGCCTACGCCGACAAGATGTTCACCTCGCGTTTCACAGACAGCTCCTTTATTACAGGACGCTGTTTGTCGTCAAGTCTTCAAGTTCATACCAGACATTGTTCTCGAAAGCATATCCAAAGAACACTTGCTTGTTGAAATAAAAAAAGGGAAGGTATTATCTCAGTCATCGGTAGCTCAATTTAGATATATGCTAATGCCAGCAGCGATCAAGCAAGGCTCAGCTGTGGGTGTCTTGATATGCTCGAATCAGGCACTTCTAGAGAAATGCATCTTAGCTGACAGCAAAGTGAGGTTTGAGAGAAATTACTTCGAGTTTAGCGATCATTCTCTTGTGGCGGACATGGAAAGCCTCTGTTCAATTATCTATATCCAAGCCATGAGATAAATTACTTTTTTGTGCGGACATCATCTTCACCAAAGAGGAAAGTGAGTCCGACTCTTCGCCACCGGAATCTCCTCCTGCCAAGTTGCCTACGCCGACAAGATGTTCACCTCGCGTTTCACAGACAGCTCCTTTATTACAGGACGTTGTTTGTCGTCAAGTCTTCAAGTTCATACCAGACATTGTTCTCGAAAGCACATCCAAAGAACACTTGCTTGTTGAAATAAAAAAAGGGAAGGTATTATCTCAGCCATCGGTAGCTCAATTTAGATATATGCTAATGCCAGCAGCGATCAAGCAAGGCTCAGCTGTGGGTGTCTTGATATGCTCGAATCAGGCAGTTCTAGAGAAATGCATCTTAGCTGACAGCAAAGTGAGGTTTGAGAGAAATTACTTCGAGTTTAGCGATCATTCTCTTGTGGCGGACATGGAAAGCCTCTGTTCAAATATCTATATCCAAGCCATGAGATAAATTACTTTTTTGTGCGGACATCATCTTCACCAAAGAGGAAAGTGAGTCCGACTCTTCGCCACCGGAATCTCCTGCCAAGTTGCCTACGCCGACAAGATGTTCACCTCGCGTTTCACAGACAGCTCCTTTATTACAGGACGCTGTTTGTCGTCAAGTCTTCAAGTTCATACCAGACATTGTTCTCGAAAGCACATCCAAAGAACACTTGCTTGTTGAAATAAAAAAAGGGAAGGTATTATCTCAGCCATCGGTAGCTCAATTTAGATATATGCTAATGCCAGCAGCGATCAAGCAAGGCTCAGCTGTGGGTGTCTTGATATGCTCGAATCAGGCAGTTCTAGAGAAATGCATCTTAGCTGACAGCAAAGTGAGGTTTGAGAGAAATTACTTCGAGTTTAGCGATCATTCTCTTGTGGCGGACATGAAAAGCCTCTGTTCAAATATCTATATCCAAGCCACGAGATAAATTACTTTTTTCTGTAAAAGGAATAATGAGTCAATTTTAGATTTACAACAGTTGCCCCAAACAATGTTACAATAATTAAAGTGGGGTAACTGAGAATTACTAAAATGCATGAAACAAGTTTTGTTTATATTTAGAGATAATTTATTACATTTAAACCATAATGCCACTTTAGCTATGGTCATGTGTCCTATGGTGGGCTATATTTGCGTTACAAGCACCAAATTTCATGATTTTGCACCTGTTCCATTAAAAATTGAAATATCTCAAAAAATTCAAATCTTACACCTACAAAAGTTACATTTTCTGAATGCTTATAAACCAAGGAATACATTTTTGTCAGAGTCAAGTTTATATACAGGGTGTGTAAGAAAAATTAAAGGGATATATCATGAATAACGTGAAATTTCATAACAAAAGTTTAAATTCATTGCAATTTTGACAGATAGGATGTACTACAAAAATAACCTTAATTCACACTATCCAATTAGAACTCCTTTTGTATAATTCTATTTGTATATATATATATCTATATTTATATAAACATGCAGTGGCGGATCCAGGGGGGGGGGGCCCGGGTCCCCCCCCCCCCCTTCAGAAAAAAAATCGTGTAAAAATCGGGCCCCCCCCCCCCTGGCGCTCAAGGGGGGGGGGGTGCAAATTTAATTTTTTTCGAGGACCCCCCCCCCCCCCCCCAAAAAAAAATGTGCTTACTACCCCCCCCCCCCCCCCCCCCCCCCCCCACTGAGCGACTTTTCGGCCGGCGCGATTTTCAAATTTTCGGGAGCAAAAACAAAAATAAAGTTGGGCCCCCTCCCCTAAGAAATCCTGGATCCGCGCCTGTAAACATGCCCCTATTTATCTTCATAATTTTCATATATATTTAACTCTCACTTGCTATGTTATTTCATTTACCTTCCATATTCTGTTAGAAAGATTACCGAGAGTCATTTTCAGGACTCATCAATCCTCCCTCTCTCTCTCACACGGTGCACCCGCAAGCCTACTGTATATATGTTAGACGTGTCACCAATATTTATTATTTCAACTTAATATCCTTCAAACAATACTGCTTTCCTAATGACGATATTCTAATGACAATACTGATTTTCTAATACCAATAATACATGTATAACAAACACGTAAGCAGCACTACTAACATCACTATTATGAACCATTATACTGTTATCATACATTCATACTATCCAATTAGAACTCCTTTTGTATAATTTAGTACTGTTACTAATTTTACGTAGAATATGAATTGCTTATCCTTAGCCATGGTTAGGTGTGTATTATTATTGCCCAAAAAATAAAAAATGTGTTTTTACCCCCCCCCCCCCCCCCGCTTATTCAGGGGCTGGCTGAGTCGTTGCAAAATTTGTCAGCAAATCCTGGACCCCCCCCCCCCTCCCGCTTATTCAGCGGTTGGCTAAGTCGTTGCGATTTTTTTTGTGTGTGTGTGTGCAAATTTACTTGTATCAAATATATATCATCCAATATACTAGTCAAATAAGTCTGGCAAATTTTCACTTTCCTGTATTACATTGTTTTACTATTTGATGCGTGTTATCATTCTTTATCCCTTAATAATTATGTTATTAATATACAGATATCACTCACAAATACAATACATCAATTACTGTTCCTGTAAATATATAATAATTATTAAAATCATTATTGTTATACAGGGTGCGCCTCGAAAATGGATAACATACTTCAAAAATAATTACTATACAAGCCTTTAATTGACATTTGTGTGGCTTTCGGTGGTGTATATAGTGGTCATGTGTAATGATAATGTTCACCGATGGTTTATTTGATTTGGAGTCATAACTCAAAGACTGACAATTACGCCTCTAGGATATAACTGTATAGAACCTTCTCAATAACTTTTGCTTATTCGGTTTAATACTCATATACTTTGCACATTTTGTTGTTGGTCTTTTTACAGGAAAAATCTTCTCATTAATCAATGTTTGTATTCATTCATTGTGAAAGTGAAGCTCTGTTTGATATCAGATGTACAATGATATTATCATGACTGTTTCGTGTTATGGATCCAATACCAGGTTAAATTCGGTGTCATTAAGACATTTTTATTCATGTGAAGAAAAGAAAAAATATATAGGGCCTAAATTTAAAATAATGTGTTGTCAGGGGTACGTATAGTGAGACTACTTAAGGTCCATTGGGCTGAAAGTGTACGAGACCCCAAAATTCGGTCTCGTTAGTTTTCTTATATTTTGAGGGTCACGAGACTAAAAAGCCTGTCTCATGAACTTATTTGTGCTCCTGTGGACTTTCGGTCATGTCTCCATTGAAAGGACAATGCATTTCATTGTTTTGGAGTGAAAACAATCAAAGTTATTACCAATGTGATCCATAAAATGTCGTTTAATTGCTCAGTCAAAGTGTTTTTATATAAAGTCAAATTACATACAGTATGAACTTGTTTTGAATATAATAGGTTTCAAGCAGATGAACCTTGGAGATTGAAATACTGTGTTAGGTTGTCAGTCTTCTTAGTGTAGGCTCGTTGAAGTAATGTGGTATTGATTCATTTTCTGGATAAACACAAAATATTACTTTAAATTGAAAAGAGCACTGGTAGTAATGTAAATGCGTAATCATGGCACTGCTAAGTGACGTATGCCTATATTGTGTTTTTCAAATTGACGTATCATAATGTTTAACGACAGAAATTATATTGAAAATAAAAGATTCATGGTTTAAACTCACATTTATAGACTCACGATTTGTCCTATATAATTATGATTTTAAATAAATGTAATTGAATGTCCCAGATGTTGTCGAAATGAAGTTTCACTGTATATTACAAACGCAAAAATTGTTACGGCTGTACAATCACAATAGATTTTCACTAAGTTTTTTTTCTGGAAAACGGAAAATACCAAAGTTCCCCTTACCAACGTTGCACCTAAATCATTGTTCTGGAAGTACAGAAAATGTATCCTTCCAGCCAATTTAGTTCAAATTCGCGTATAGTGTCATTTTGAGTACTGACTGTAATTTTCTTGAAGTGTCACATCATTATTTTCTTTCATTGTATAATGTTCAGGATTATGCAACGAAACGTTTGACCATCTTTAGCTATTACAGAACCAAAAAAAGGAGCTGACTGGGTTTATAACACTCTATTGACACACTCTCAATAACCATGGGAACTTTTTGTTAGTTTTTAATATACCCTACACCTCTTCCTTCGGACACAATTAGGTCCATGCTCTTTTAATGAAAAAATTAAACCCAATTTTAGGGGCGTCTGACCGTTGTGGTGAACAGTGATATCGCTTTCTTTTGACAAAGTTTCTGAGGGTGACATTCATCCAATGATTGGCGTCTGTTCCTGGAGGGGGGGGGGGGGGCTCTGCGGGCTGACAGCCCCCCCCCCCCCCACTAACCATAGTCTAAGCAGGGACCTGTATATAGTCAATGGTCAAAGTAATAGGTCAAAAGGGGTCTAAGTAAGGCTCTTGGCCTCAGAGGATGGAAGAAATGGGAAAGAGAGTAAACGGGAGATTGGAGAGAGGGGATGGAAAGAGAAAGAGAGAGAGAGAGAAGGGTGGAAGAGATGTGGAGAGAGAGAGACAGAGAGACAGAAGAGTGAATGTGCATGACTGTGTTTATAATTATGAAAGAGGGAGAGGGAAAGAGAGAGAGAGAGAAAGGAGGGGGTGCGAGAGTGGTAAAATTGTTGAGTATTTTTTACTTCAATGATAATTATAAGTGCTATAATGGTGATGGCAGGTAACATACAAACAAACGACCAAATCAAAAACAACGACAACATGAGTTCAAGCTCCTTCTTTATGGAGCACATCTTCAAGGCAATATACTGACATATTTCGATTAACATGAGTCACCAATACAATGTCATGTGTAACATCAATGCTTTCCCTGAGGAGTTATTTTGTTGCGATTACAGCTATTACATGAAATTTATATACAAATGAAGCTAATATTATTGAGAAAATAAACATATATTAGCAAGTGTAATTCATGGAGCACATGTGGAGGTCGATGGAGCACATCTCCAAGGCGATGTACATTATACTGACACATAATGATTATAACAGGAGTCAGAAATAAATATGTAAGATCAATGCTTTCTCTAAGGAGTTATTTTGGGGCGATTACAGCTACATGTAGATGGAATTTATATACATGAAGCGAATATTATTGACAAAATATATTATATTAGCAAGTGTAATTCATGGAGCACATGTGTAGGTCGTTGGAGCACATCTCCAAGGCGGTAAACATAATATACTATAATGCTAAAAAATGAGTCAGAAATAAATATGTAACGTTAATTCTTCTCTGAAGAGGTATTTTCGTGCGATTACAGATGGAATTCATACACACAACGCCAATAGAATTGATAAAATCCCGGGGGGGGGGGGGGGGGAATACTCAGATTTGGTTTGGTCGGGGGTGTGCCGCCGAAGCCTCGAAACCCTAACCAATTTTTAAGGGTCATTTGGGGGATTTTTTTTCTCGAAATAAGGCCCATTTTCCACAATTTTCGGGTGTTTGCATGGCAAACATCCGGAAAATTTGGGAAATTTGAAGAAAAACACACATATTTTTATTGGTATTTTTGTCATAAATGGGACCCATGTTTAAAGTTTTTTTGTGTGAAAAATTCAAAGCGGTACAACCCGTATGTCTTAATATTTGAGTAGGGCCTACCCCGCCCCCCCCCCCCGGGATAAAATAGACATAATTAGCAAGTGTAATTTATGGAGCACATTTAGCACATGTTGAGGTCGATGGAGCACATATCCAAGGCGATGTAAAATAACATATACTGACACATAATAATTAAAATGAGTCAGAAATAAATATCAATGCTTTCTCTGAGGAATTATTTTGGTGCCAAATTTATACACATGACGCGAATATAATTTAGAGAATATACATATTAGCAAGTGTGGTAGCTAGGGGCCCTTGTGTTTACATTGTTTAAGAATGGGAAATAAATGAATTTAATTGAATTATCATTACAAAAAGAAAGAATGATAATACTAATAACAACTGTAGAAGTGATAATAATAATAATGAAAATGATAATATGATAATGATAAAGACAATTTAATAATGGGTCTAAAAATTCTTCTTTTTGCACTCCATAAATATAGATCGCGCGCCCTCAACGTCATATTCAGACCGCTAATTTTCAAACGAAATACGTCAACAAAATTTTGCCGAGAAAAAGAATGTAAGTTGCCCTTAATTATCACCTGTCGTCTTTATTTTATTTTACAATGAACATTATTAAGCAGTAGTGTTAAACCTTGATTTTGTATTGAATATACCGAAAGTGTGATTTAAGCACTGTAGTCGGAATTTTACAAGAACATTTGCGTGTCCGTTCGTCGAGTGTTTGTCGAGTGCGATCTTGTGTGAGCTTCGGCCGTTTGAGTGTGAGTTCCCCCGAGGAGCTCCCCCTCTTCGTTGCGCGGCGGAGCTAGAGCTGAGGCTCCATGGTATAGTTTGCCGCAGTGATGATGGGGAGCCCTACGGCCTTTTTACGGCTAGCTAGGGTCTGCACGTGCACTCCTAACATCTGACATTTGACTTTAAAATTGACAAGAATTTTCGGCGCTAATTCAGAATCATATCCATACTAACTGATACTGGAGATACCCTACTGTCTGTAGGCCTAGACTACTGAAACACTAAACATAGACCTAAAATCTACTAGACTCTAGATCTAAATGATAAATCTTCATCAATTGTTGAAATAATTAATGGTTCTCAGCAAAATTTTGTTGACGTAGATCTTAGTACGGGAGCCCGCAGGGGTCAGCCTAGCCTAGCCCTAGCTGGAAAGGTAACCAATTTTCATGTTTAAAACATGATCCCCTATCTATTACAATATAAGGAATGGGGCGTCTGGCATGTCCTAGCGGGTGGGTGTGGCAATGGGGGCCCTAAAAAGGGGCCCCCAAAAGTGAGCTAGATCAGCTGGAAAGGTAACCCTATGAAACTTATGAGGAAATGTTTGGCATAGTCCACTGTTATATAAATGACCATTGCCAGACACTTTAAGTGGTGGGGCGTAGCTGGCAGACGCCCCCAAACGAGGCCCCTTATAATGAGCTAGATCAGCTGGAAAGGTAACTTCATGAAACCAACTGCAAAATGTTCGGCTTAGTGTACTGTTACATGAATGACCATTGCCAGACATTTTAAGTGGTGGGGTGTACCCGGCAGACGCCCCCGACCCCGTAATGAGCTAGATCAGCTGGAAAGGTAACCCCATGAAACTAGTTGGAGAATGTTGGCCATAGTCTACTCTAACAAGAAAGACCATTGCCAGACATTTTAAGTGGTGGGATGTACCCGGCAGACGCCCCCAAAGCCCCCGACCCCCATAATGAGCTAGATCAGCTGGAAAGGTAACCCCATGAAGCTAGTTGGAGAATGTTGGCCATAGTCTACTCTAACAAGAAAGACCATTGCCAGACATTTTAAGTGGTGGGGTGTACCTGGCAGACGCCCCCAAAGCCCCCCCCCCCCCCCCAAAAAAAAAAAAAAAAAAAAAAAAACGGATCCTCATATTGAGCTACATGTAGGTATCCTCATGAAAACAACAGGAAAATGTTTGGCATTGTGTACTGGTACATGAATGACCATTGCCAGACATTTTAAGTAGTAGGGTGTACCCGGCAGCCCCCCCCCCCCACCCCCATAATGAGCTAGATCAATTTGAAGGTAACCTAAAAGAATGGTCATCAACGCCGTAGTAGTGGTGATGGGGGGGGGGGGGGGGGGGGTGGGTATGCGTACTTGACATATGCCCCAACCAACCTGCTTGTAACTACTTATTTGGATTTTAGTGTATAGGCCTACTACCCTGCCTCTGATTGCAATCACCACCCCCCCCCCTGAAATACATGCACAATACTTCTCTGATGCCATTTAAATCCCAAATCCTGACCTCTGCAATATCAATCGTGAGCTATAAACATGAATACACGTGCGTAATAGATTCATTAGCTTCATAAACAAAGTGAAACTCAGTCATTGTTCCAAAGCATGCCCAACAGTAAAGTCCTGTTCTTTCAGGGATTTTGTTTCTAATTATGTACATTATTTGTTAATAATGTGATTTCTTTTGATTTTCCAATTTAAAAAAAAAAAAAAAAAAAAAAATGAAATCGAAACGAAAATAGTCCGGTTTAAACATAATTTGAGATATAAAAATGTGATGTTACCAACATGACACATAATACATATATCGAGAAATTAACAAAAACAACATTAACGGGAAAACTAATATACATACAAGAAAAAGATTATAAAGACCTATATGAGCATAAGACATTTACAGCAAAGCACCAGCAATGAACGCACACAGGACACACCGTCAAGCGACACTGCATCCCTATATGCGCCCCTTGCTTGTGCTGTGCAGTATAACAAAACATTTAAAATGTGGAGCAAATTATTCATTATTTAATTGGGCGTGGTTTTTATACCTCAAGAATATTTCATTCTTCAAGAGTTTTTAAATTTATCAAGAGTTTTACTTAGTTTAATATCATTGTCTAGGCAGTCAGGCCTTCTCAACTGGCGGCGCGCGTGCCACTTGTGGCGCTTGCGGTCAGTCGGAGTGGCGTGCGACTGTTGCAACAACAAAACAAAAAACAAAAAGAAAGAAAGAAAATCAAGAAGTTGCAGTCGGATTTGAGCCCAAAATGCCTGCTTAACAAACAAGAAGAAAGGGGAATTTATTGTTTTTTACCATTTTATACGAATCTAAACCTAAGGTCTGATCACAACAATTAGCTTACGATGGGATACCAATTTTAACATTGTCAATCTCTGGAAACATCTTGTTTTTGTCTGTTTGATTTTCACTTTCTTTTGACATTTTTCGTGTTTATTGCACACAAAAAACTACATATAAATATACCTCCAGTGTAATTGTCCCCAGGAATCATACTTTTTTTTTTTCTTTTTCACATCAATATGAAATTATGATAGATTATATTGTGGAATGAAATGGTGTTAAAAATGCCCCATTTGGGCCTTTAGAAAGCCCTAAATCAACCAGCTTCAGGGGGCTCTGCCCCCTGCTACCCCCCCCATTAGGGCTTCGCCCCTGGACCCCACCTATTTTCGGCGCGGTCGCTACGCTCCCTCGCAGCACAGTCAACCATACAGGGTGGCACTTCAACTACAAATTCTTTTCGTTTTGGCACTTCTAATAAACTAGTTGAGAAGGCCTGGTCTAGGTCATTCCATTGAAGGAGTTTTGTTAATGCCCAATCAATCATAATGTACTTCACTTCTCAGGTATGATACCTACCTACTTACTGTAAATTGTTTCATTTTTTGTTTTTGTTTACTAAATGCTGTTTGCTCATGAAGTCATTCACACGACATTTCGTATTGCAATAGTATTGTTTATTTCTTGGTGCATTTGGGTTTAGGTAAACTGTGTAGATTGGTGCTTGCATGTGCAAGTGGTGGTGGTGGTGGTGTGTGTGTGTGTGTATGTGGAGGGGTGGGGGGAGGGGGGGGGGGGGGGGGGTGGTGATTGCAATAGGCAGGGTAGTAGGCCTACACTCAAATCCAAATAAGTAGTTACAAGCAGGTTGGTTGGGGCATATGTCAAGTACGCATACCAGGGCTCAAATTAATTTTTTGTCCACAGGGGCTCTTCCAAAATAAAAAGCGCCCCCGTGAGCCTTCTCACGAGGGCTCTTTTAGTACTGACGGGGGCTCTTTTTTAATCATTTCCTTGAATTGGTGGTACCCATGAAACTCCTTAATTACTTGCTATTTCATCATTATCATTAATAGTCGGCATTATTTCCCTCTTACAACTTTACAAGTTATAACATGCAGCTAATGGTCAGATCTCTTCCCTTTGTACAAAATTTCTGGTCCAAGCCCATACATTCGCCTCCTTGCCAACAGGTTTACTTTTACTAACTTTAGCTTTCGGTTGATTTACTGGTCGAGGTTCATCATTTGCTGGTCTTTTCAGAGGATTCACGATTTTCACAACGAAAAACTTCTTTACGTTTCGGTCCTTGCGCGATCGCCTCTAGCTCCAGCAGATATGGGGCGGCAGCGTGCACACCAGTATACTACCGGCGCAGCTAGTATAGCCGCTGCTGACGGCCCGCAGAGCACTGCGAGCTTCCGTTGTTTGTATCTGTAATAGTATACCCATAGAGATGTGGAGATGGGTTATATAGCGCAATCTTGCTGCGAAAAGGCGTTTATTTCTTTACAATATGGCAGCCTCTAGACACTGAAAAATTCGAGCGAGAAATCCTGCACGCTATTAAAATATAACTTCCTTAGTTCCATTTCATTGGTTTAAGGTTTGAAAGTTGAAACTCAATATTGTGTGAAAGTTATAACAGAAAGGATAATTTTTATTTCATATTTGTTATTTATTTTATCATTTATTTTATATTCCACGGGGCGACTTTTAATTTTGCAATCGCCTCCGTCTGAGTGCTCACGGGGGCGAATCGGCCATCGCCCCCGTGTATTTTGAGCGCTGACGCATACCCATTCCCCCCCCCCCCCCATCACCACCACTACGGCGTTGATGACCATTCTGTTAGGTTACCTTCAAATTGATCTAGCTCATTATGGGGGTGGGGGGGGGGGGGCTGTCAGGTACACCCCACCACTTAAAATGTCTGGCAATGGTCATTCATGTACCAGTACACGATGCCGAACATTTTCCTGTTGTTTTCATGAGGACTTACACTGTACCTAGCTCAATATGGGGGTCCGTTTTTTTTTTTTTTTGGGGGGGGGGGGGGGGGGGGGGCTTTGGGGGCGTCTGACGGGTACACCCCACCACTTAAAATGTCTGGCAATGGTCATTCCTGTAACAGTACACGATGCCAAACATTTTCTTGTTGTTTTCATGAGGTTACCTAGCTCAATATGGGGGTCCAGATTTTTTGTTCTTTGGTTTTGAGTTGTTTTTTTTGAGGGGCGGGGGCCTTTGGGGGCGTCTGCCAGGTACACCCCACCACTTAAAATGTCTGGCAATGGTTTTTCTTGTTAGAGTAGACTATGGCCAACATTCTCCAACTAGTTTCTTGGGGTTACCTTTCCAGCTGATCTAGCTCATTATGGGGGTCGGAGGCTTTGGGGGCGTCTGCCGGGTACATCCCACCACTTAAAATGTCTGGCAATGGCATTTCTTGTTAGAGTAGACTATGGCCAACATTCTCCAACTAGTTTCATGGGGTTACCTTTCCAACTGATCTAGCTCATTATGGGGGTCGGGGCGTCTGCCGGGTACACCCCACCACTTAAAATGTCTGGCAATGGTCATTCATGTAACAGTACACTATGCCGAACATTTTTCAGTTGGTTTCATGAAGTTACCTTTCCAGCTGATCTAGCTCATTATAAGGGGCCTCGTTTGGGGGCGTCTGCCGGCTACGCCCCACCACTTAAAATGTCTGGCAATGGTCATTCATGTAACAGTACACTATGCCGAACATTTTTCAGTTGGTTTCATGAAGTTACCTTTCCAGCTGATCTAGCTCACTTTTGGGGGCCCCTTTTTAGGGCCCCCATTGCCACACCCATCCGCTAGGACATGCCAGACGCCCCATTCCTTATATTGTAATAGATAGGGAATCATGTTATAAACATGAAAATTGGTTACCTTTCCAGCTAGGCTGACCCCTGCGGGCTCCCGTACTACTAGGAGTAGGTCTTGGACTAATTTCATAATTGCGACAGCACACATGTAGATTCTAGTTGTTACGCGATAGACTTCTAGTTCTACATACTACATAGATCTATGGCTATGCATGTTGTTAGCGCATGTGCTAACAGTAACAGAACGCAGAAGTGCAGAAAGTTGTGGGATACTGACCAATTTCGAGCTAAGTTGGAGATCTTTCTGGGGCCCTAAATCTGATTTAATTTTGAGAGTTATTATTGGTAATAAGATGGCGCTTAATCCTCATTTGCATATGCGCACAAGAGATAATATGACAAGATAATTGGTATTCTGAAAATTGTTGTTTCTTTTATCTTATCTTATCTTGCATGGTATTTACAACAATATTTACAACAGGTAGGGCCTAGGGGGTTGTTGTATCTTTCGTGGTGATATAATGGCGGCAATATTTCTTGCCCAGAACCAACTTCGTGCCAATAGACGAGTTACAAGAAGATTGTGTGTTGACCGGAAACATCACAGATGAGAACTTTCTAAGAAATAACATGCTAGGATATGACGATTTTAATGGTCTCATCTTAACCAATATAGTGAAAGCGTGATTTGTCTTCATGATCTACATGCCACAGCGCATAATGATGACGTGCGAGGTGAGCGCTCAAATAACTATGCGCTAGGCGCATCTTCAGATATATGGAGGCGAGTTGGCTCAGTCGGTAAAGCGTCTGCCTGTCGAACCAAAGATCCCGGGTTCGACTCCCACTCAGGCGGATGACTGAAGTCTGCGTTGTGTGTTAACGTGCCCCTTCCCTTGTTCATAGACGCAGGTTATGTCAAGTGGAAAACACTCCGTCCCTCGGATAGGACGTTAAATGGAGGCCCCGTGTACAGGAGAGTCACCACCCTTGCACGTTAAGAACCCATTGCACTATTCGTATAAGAGTAGGGGGAAACCTCGGTGTAATGGTCCACCTGCACACCCCAATCAGGCCGAGTTTACGGCATCTGCAAGAATCTTCAGTATTGAAGGAGGCAGATTATCTTGAAGAAGAAGAAGAAGAAGTATTCCTATTGGTTGACCTACTTATCATGCTTATATACAACAGATTTTGATTGGTAGGGTCCATACAAATGGGCGTGTCAACAGTGGTCAAAGATAAGATAGAGGCGGTCCTTCAAGAGATAACACAGGGATAAAATGATGTTCAGAATACCAACTTACAACAATATTAGCGCTGTGTTATCTCTGGGAGATACAACAAAAGATAACACAAAACTTACAACAATGTTCAGAATACCACCCCTGGTATACAGTAGTCCTTAGTTGCAGTCAAACAATTAACAAATTAAAAACTTGTCTTTTGATGATTAACTTACTCTCCCACCTCCCTGCTCTGTTGAGTCTGTTCACATTGTGTATTGTAATTTGTAGGTTTATTTTTAATGTTGTATTTTGTTTTGTTTATCATTGTATTTTGTTTGTTATAGTGCTTAGAGACTTTGGTAGAAAGCGCTTTAGATAAGTACTGTTTTTATTATTTACATAAAAAAAGAATTAATTATTTAATATTTGTAATATTATAATTTCCAGTGCAGAACAGACTTGAGTGTTGATCCAGTAACCATCTATCATGAATCGTCAGAGTGCAGGCAGGGCCTCCATGTCCTCTATGGGGAATAGAAGATCTTCAGTGGGACCTCTCAGGGTCAAACATGACAACAGTGAGTAGAAAATACATGAGCATGTGCGCGTGATCGTGTAGTGCCTCAGTCACACCATTGCATATTTGGCAAGTGCGTATTGCTGCGTATTTATGGCAAGCCGTTTTAACATTTATTCCTATTTCTTGATATCATGAACAAGAATTACCGTTGCTTTACAACAGAAAATCATTTCTTGATATCAAGAAATAGGAATAAATGTTAAACGGCTTGTCATAAATACGTAGCAATATGCAAGCCAAATACGCAAAGGTGTGACTGAGGCATAAGTGGATTTGTAATTGCATGTCAGGTTTAACATCATTCAGAACTGGTTATTGAATTGAATTGTATGGTATCGTATTAAATACTGGCCTGGCAACCTGTAGGCTGAATAACATTTAGTTTACATTTACAAGATAAAACTACTTGACTTGCACATCAAGACAGAGAGAGAGAGAGAGAGAGAGAGGGGGAGAGAGAGAGGAAGAGGGGAGGGGGGGGGGGTAGAGAGAGAGGGGGGGGGGGGGAGAGAGAGAGAAAGAGAGAGCTAAACAATTAGATGAAGCATATTTATACATTGATACTCATACAGTACGTGCAATTCATAGTGTCACATTTAACATCATTACATTTAAATGAATTAAAAAGCTGAAATACAATTAATGAACTTATGATTTAAAAGGAATGAAAATGTGCCTTGATAAATTATGAGTAATGCGCAAACAATCCAAATATCACAATAAAGATGTAAACATGTCATATTCCAAATCTAGATTGCTTATATCTAAAGACCGATGTTTGATATTTTGGGACTGTTATTGATATCATTAACAAGAATCAGGATCAGTTTTCTTATTATAACATTGGCAAATCTTTATTTTTTTTTAGAAATACATTGTATTGCAGTATCTCCATATAATCTAGTAAATCTACATTCTCCAATCTCATTACTCTCAAGTTTAAGCTTTGTAACTTTGTTTAAGGGATTCAGTAAATTTGTCTCAGATTCTGAGACAAAATCCTGGATTTAGCTCATGCTGCAATGATAGTTATAAACCTTTAGGTCAGTCAGGAACCCCATGACTTTTACAAGCTGATCGGCTGTCTGATTATCAAGATATTTATGATTGAAATCAAATTTTATTTTTCATTTTCATAACGTTGTTTTTAACACCACAGTCTTATTGGGGTTATTGAGTATGTTAAAACGGGTCACTCAAAGATTTGTACTTTTTGAGGCAATTCATGATCATTTTGAAGCACAATTTGTTTAGGGCTTCAATATTACACCATATCACAGACATTGAGAACACGTAGGCATAGTATATCAGATTTAACCTTGTTAAACGATGCCTTTAATAATGAATACAGGAGACCCTTTATCCCTGTTTCTTAAAATTGAATACTTGAACCACTATGAAGCCCTGCTACAATGTACATACGTTGCCTAAACCACTGCAACGCATTTCCTCCATTTCCTAGGTCAGGGTTTATCATTAGTCTTCATTTTGTATGTATTGTTGGATGTAACGCCATCGTTGTTATGTTGTTATTATGTTTTAAAATTTGTATAATTGTGTACATTGTTTTTAATACCAGTGAGCAACAAATGTCCAGTTTTTAGTGGACAATAAATCAATTCAATTCAATTCAACGTTTCCTCCCGTTATCCATTTGGTTTGATTTCCATCAGATGCTGCATCAACGAGCAGAGCTGCAGGTAATGGGTTCATGCGTCGGTCCTCGGGGTCATCAGGGACGACTGCAGTAGGTCGCAAGTCCACCACCTCAAAGTCCACCTTTGGCTTCAGTAACACCAGAAGGTAGTTATAAAGCTTTTAGTAGAAGTGCAGTATGAACTATATAACAAGGCACACTGAATCGTCCAAAATGCAGGTTCATTGATACTGGACAAATTTGTACTGCTAAATGTATACCTCGTGTCACAAAATGCTCCCTAAAATATAAACCCTCAACCAAATTGTCAATCTTGGTTTCATCTTCATGTGAAAAGATTCTTCTTTCATCTACTCCTACTGAATGTGATCAATTTTTTGGAAGTATGCAAGTCTATTTTTTAAGGGAGGGGGGGGGGGGGGGGGGTTGGTTTACACACTGAATTTCTCTTTATGCATCTTAATATTGTAGGTCCATATCACAATTAAATTGTATTGTTGGAACATTAAATAAATAAAGGAATAATTAAAGGGGCTACTTTTAAACTCTACTTGGCACATAACTTTTACATTTTGTGATTTCATGCAATGAACTTACTGAAGCTTTTTTTTCTTCAATTTGGGGTGAGTTTCAGGTAAATTTGTCTCAAATGTACATCCAGTGTATATTTTGTTGCATTGATTTGTACTTTGAATTATCTGTTGTACATATTTGCTAGCCGTCAATTTTTTTATTTTTTTATTTGCCCTATGTGTGATTGCCGCCATTGAAATGGCAGTGGTTATGGTTTCTCCAATATTTCAAGGGACTTTTTAATGCAGTCGAACATAATACATGTACCTGTGAATGATGCCTCTATGTAATTTTTACATTCCATAGTTAAGTTAGCTATATTTTCTTTGGGGGAACTCTTTAATGGTTATTGCCTCAGCAGCTAAAGGCCAAGAGACTTGTGATATTAATGCCATGCAGTAGATCTCATTAATTTTACCAACGGCTTTCCTATGCAGACCTTCCAGCGGCTATGGGTGGTCTAACATGGCTCGGGAGGTACTTCGGGAATCGCGTCCGATCAGTGACAAGTCTTACATGCAGAAAGAAATCAGAAGAATCATCGAGGTAGGAATCTTCAAGGTTTTTCGTATTTATATTCCAAACCTTCAGAGATACAGTGTGAATTGAGCTTTTTGGGACATCAGTCATTAAATTTTGCAATGAGAAATTTGTAGTTCATAGGCTACACGTAGCTTTTTGTCTGTCTTTTCAATAGCATTACCATAGATGCCTACCATTCCTATTCTAGAGGAATAATTCCTTAAAAATTTGGCCTCCAATCCATTGTTTTGATTCCTACATTTCTTTCTTTTTCTGAAAACTTCTGTGTATAAAGTTCCTATAAAAAATAGACTGTATTCTTATTTTTTCCTCAAGATATTCCTAATTTCTGCTGTAAATGGTTGGAAGATAAACATTACTCCCTATGGGTAGGTTGATGGAAAATCCATCAGCCAAATGTCGTGTTTAAATACTAATATTTCATTCAAGACCAATTTTCTTTAAAACTTGATCTTCCCTTTTGTATTCCAGTTCTTGCAAGAGAATGGTTTTTCGAACCCCATCTCTGTGAAGCAGTTGATGTCCCCGACAACCAAGGACTTCGTTCAGGTCTTCCAGTTCCTCTTCAACTTCCTGGATGACGACTATGTGGTTGGCTCAAAGATTGACGAGGAGATTCCAGCAAAATTCAAAGAAATGAAGTAAAAACATGGACTTTATTTGCTGTTCGTTGTACATTGTACTTACAAAATCTATTACACGTATATTATCTTTTTATTTTTCAAACTATCTTGTGTAGTGTCTCAGTTTAACTGTGTCAGTGATAAAATCAAATCATTATAAAATCAACCAGTTTACATACAGTCAAACCTCTCTTGGCAGTGACCCGCCTATAGTTGTAACCTACATCATTTCTCTCTCAGAAGAAATGCATGTCTACGGTTCTGCAGTTTTCCTGTTTCCCTCATATAAGTAAAATGTTATTGACAAATATAAATGGATTATAGACAGATGCCCTTTGTGTTGTAGCTGTATGAACTGCATCCCAAAATCGATTCGAGCACATTAAAATGATTTTCTTTTGTTGAATCTGTCCTCTTTTCTAGATACCCCTTCACCATCTCCAAGAGCTCCATGTGTACCCTTGGGAGTTCTCATGCATGGCCTCACATCCTGGCTGCTCTTCACTGGCTCTTTGACTCTATACAGGTAATTCAATACTGTGGACTAGCTAGGTGCTGTTTAGATGTTTCCCAGTCATTTTATGTGATGTTTGTGGGAAAGAGGAATAGAGGTAGAAGGGTACTTGAATGGACAGTCTGCAGAAATTGTTAGAAGAGAGAGGAGTGAGAGAACTGGGAGTGGTGCTAATAGAGAAGGCTAGGAGCAGAGGGTTGTGGAACAGCATGATCGCCAAAGTCAATTGATATGGCACTTAGAGAGAGAGAGAGAGAGAGAGAAAATCAGTGTGACTTTTCTGACCCTTACTTCATTAGTAGGACACAGGCTGTGGGAAATTAAATGGTCATGTACAGTCATGGCAATTAGTGTGAAAATGATAATCAGAAGGAATCATGTGCAATATCTTTTGATATGGATGAATTATTAAAAAAATAATTGTATCTAAGTTCAGATTATGGAGAGTGATTCATTTTCATTTTAGAGGCAATGTTTGTGTAAATTTCTCAACAGATATCATGTTTATTCATGTTACACTGGTTAATGCAAAAAAAATTATAAGTTTATGTAGTTGTTAAATTTCCTTTGTAAAATCCTTACAGTATGCTATGAACACGAGTGTAGCAGAGCTGTTGTTTACTGATGAAGAAATGCCTGGCTGCCTAGATGAACAAGCTTACTCTGAGGTTAGTATCACAAGAGGATCAAATGTTGCTCAAGTCCCTCTAAAATGTGGCTGAAATATGATTAAAGTCAAACTAAAGATATTGAGAGAGTTTTGAAACCAGGGGAGTGTTTCACAAAGACTAAGATAAACTTTAAGTTGGACTTAACTATGGCAGGCCGTTCATGCCACTGTTTGCTCTCACCATTTACGGGCATTGGTCTCTCAAGGGACGTACAAATTGTGGTCACTAATCTACAGAATTTACCTTTTTTGATAAATCATTATTGAAGGAAAAAAAATTATCTAAAGATCATAATTGAGAGACCAATGGTGAGGGCAACCAGTGGCTTATATGGCCTGCCATAGTTAAATCCAACTTAAAGTCGAATTTAATCTTTTTGAAACACCTCCCAGATCTAGATTTGTGACATTTCCATGCTAAAAATATATTTAAATCACAACTCACAGCTTTTTTTTTGGATTTGCTATTGTACATGGGAGATTTTCTTGCCAGAGCTCTTTGAGTTTTCTAGTGTTTTCAATAATATAATCTGTCAATTTCCCCCATAACAGGTGCACTTTGACTACTTGGAAAACACATACTCTGAATATATGAATGGACAAGATCGGTATGATGTGCATGAGACAAAACTCAGGAATGCTATACGTAAGTACAATAGTTGAATCGATTGTAAATCTTTTAATACCTAATTAATTGTATTTCTTGAGAATATGGAAGGAGTAATCCTCCTACAATGTAATTTGCAAAGACAGTAGATGCTCTTTAACTTTTCTTTTATTTATACAAATTGTCAACTTCCTTTACAGGTCAAATTTACCTTTACTAATTTCATTTAAAAATCTGTCACGCTTGGTATAAGAAGCAAGTATGTTATACGGCAGCAACAGGTCTAGATGTTGTGGTCCAGTAGATAAGTCTCCAGACTATGAATCACAAGGTATGGGGTTCAAATCCCTATAGAAGTTTTTTGGCAACATCTGGCACACTCCACCCGGGTGAGGTAAATGGGTACCTGGCATTAAATATTCCCTTTAATTGTTTGAGCGCTGTAATGCCAGCCTTGCTAAAGCCGGGGAAATAATAATGGAGTGCTAGGAATGGCGATGTACCCGACATGAGTGCTATGTAAGACTCCACTATTCTTATCATTACGACTATTACTAACAAGACAACCCTGTGGTTATGGGGAGATAATCCTTTCTTCTTCTTCTTCTTTTTTTTTTTTGGGGGGGGGGGGGGGTAACCTATAATGACACAGAAGTTTTTAAAAGTTTTTAATGTTTGTAATATATTTAGATTTTGTTTCATTATGCATGATTTATGGTTGTACGTTTTAGTCATTCATATTTTGATCGTTTATTGTGTTGTACATTGACGTTGTAAGTTGAGCAATTTCAGCTTCCCAGCTGCATGTTCTATTATTGCAATAAACCTAATCAAGTCAAATCAGATAATTGTTTTTCTGTATGATTTCTCACTTGATGATACAGAGACGACTAAGGGCGGTGAGGTGAACATGGACAATCTAGTAGCAGAGGAAGAGAGGCTTCAAGCAGAGCTACAGGAGTTGGAACAGCAACAGGTATCTTAATCATTGACTCCTGAATCCTTTCATTCCCATGGTCTTTAATACTAGCGGCACCAGGTTCCCGTAGGCAATATAGGGTGTCTCAAAAAAAAATAAACAAGATTTCAAATGGCAATATCTTAAAAAGTATTCAATCGTTTTCACTGAAATGTCATCTGTAATATTGTAGTACTATCTCCTAGACTTTGGGTGAATTTGAAGAGGATTAGGGTTAAAACTACAAAAGTATGCTTCTTTTTTCAAATGTTACAAAGATGCAAAGTTAAAACCTGTTTAGTACTTGGGCTTGGGTCTATGGAAAAATCATGTGACGGTTATACCAAAATCAAATGGTATTAAGTGGGTTGAAATGATTCTTTCTGTGTCTTAACTTAACTCTTCACTTCAACCCTGGACCTAACTCTAATCCTCTATCTTTGACAAAGTAAAGCCTTGTTTAAAATTTGCCACAGTCTGTGTCAGATCACCACCTGATGTGGTTATTGTTTAGTTTTAGAGTATATACAAGATTAAAATAAAATAAAAAAATTGCAAAAATAAATCATGCCCCTTGATCTGTTTCTCATCTGTCTCTCTCTCTCCCTCTTCAGAGCCGTATTCCAAACCTGCAGGAGCAGATGAAGGCCAAGACCATTGACTGTGAGAGGTTCTCTAACTACCTGGTCAGTTTGAGAGAACACAAAAAGACACATGACCTCAAGATGCAGGAGATTGACCTTCATCTAGGTCAAATGGGTAAGGACATCTGACATTTGCCCCCTCACAATTAAGCGGTTACGGTGATGGTTGTGGGTTAAGGATAGGTACAGGCAGGTGTGTGTGTGTGTGTGTATTGGGTTTTTACAGACGTTTATCAATCAAATATGATTATTTACGTCTGGGGACCGACCTTTAAATGTCACCATCCGAAAGACGTGACTCAGTTTCGAACCTGCGTCCTCGGCTGAATCAGTTTGTAACTTCCATTGTTAGCTAGATTACAGGCGCACGCCACAATGCCTAGGGCTCCATACAAACTGTTTTGGAAGGGGAACTCAATTGAACTTTTTACAGTCTGTATGCATGAGCCCTACTTGTATTTTAAACATTTGGAAATTTGGGGATTCAGACTTAGGTTTTGATTTGGTGCCCATGTGTTCCGGGTGCCTGTTTATGTCGAGCTCTAGTTTGGGATTCACTAACATGTAGTGTCAAGTTCAGGGTTGAAAATGAGAGATTAATGTAGGAAATTTATCCTGGAGCAATTATCCTTGGAGCATGTGTCTTAGATCCTCAAAATCACCCAGACGATTCGAAACTCTGGGTAAGTCTGGGTAAATATATTACCATATTATCATATTCAATCTTTAAATGTATTGTTCAACACTTGAATTCTAAGGCAGAATTTGCTGCCTGTAGCATGGAAAGAGTTTAGAATATTTTATTGATGTTTTTGGTTAACAAATTTAAAGCCTGTCTGCACTAGTTTGGCTAGGGGGGGGGGGGTTAGACCTCCCTGCAAGGTCACTAACAGGTGGTTATCTCATCATATCAGCTCTCAATTAACATAAGAGAAAGGGATTGTGGGGGACCAAAAGGCACCGATAAGGCATTGTTAGCTATATAGAGGGCGCAAGTAGCTATGCGTAGTGCAGAGGGGCTTTAATAGATTCTTCTCTTTTTCTGGATTGTTGGGGAGCAGAATTGGAGGAGTCTGAGCTGGATGGGATGATGGCTCGCCTGGAGTACCAGCTGGAGAACCAGGAGCTATCGGCCAAGGATGTGGAGCGCATGCAGACGGAGCTCCGCCAGGCCAACTCCAGTCTGGACCAGGTGGAGAGAGAGAACCAGGCCCTGGACCAGGAGATCTGGGCCGAGGAACGCAGCATTGCCAAGAAGCAAGAAGAGGTCAGTAGTTAATAAGTAAAATTTTCTTCAGCACAGGTTTCAATGAGAAACCATTCTTAAGGGAAATAAAAATTGTGGCCGTCATAGATAGGTGATCGCTAGAAGAGGTCAGTGAAAGTAGTACACTACTGTATTATATAAAGACTGCACAAGGGAGACAAGTGAAACGCATGGAACGCATGGAAAGATGACATTCTGCTCCCCAGGGCCCCCTGGAAAACAGTACTGTGATTACTGTCGGGGCTACCCTGTTCAAATAAAACGGAATAAATAAATAAATAAATAAATAAACAAGTAAAGTGGTCTTTATAGGCAGGTAGTCTGTAAGTAAAATTTTCTTTACGTACAGGTTTCAATGAGAAACCAATTTCAAGGGAAATGAAAATTGTGATCTTCATAGATGGGTGATCGCTAAAGCAGGTTTGACTGTATAAGAGATTAAACACTCCTCAAAGCGCTCTGAAAGTGAATTTAAGAGCATTTTAAAACTAAAAGAAAAATTGTTAAAAATCCTTATAAACAGAAATCTTACCTTCACAAACAAGAAATCAATTTACATTTTGACTGTCTCTCATAACCCAAAATAATATTTTAGCATACTGCTTTAGCTTGTTAAGGCAGTATATCCTTTGGTATATCTGTTCCCTGATAATATAGTATACATGAATGTGACGCAGAGATTATACATATAAAGAGTTGAATTTGTATTATTCCACTTTTTCATTTTTTAGCTTGAGAGGAAAGTGAACGCTTACAACAGCCTTGCTCGAAAACTGAAGCTGATTCCAGCCGATGCTGAGAATGCCCATGGCATAGACTACGAGCTCCGTCTCAACTTCCACTCCATCCACACCCAGCACTCACCCATGCTGGACTTTGTCAGCACCATTAAGGTAGGATCATATTCTTATCTTGTTATTTATTATCTCCCCTAGATTCTGGAAAGCCATTATCTCTGTTTTTATATACCTAAACTTGTACCAGCCATGTTTATTTCCTCTTCTGACCCATCCCTTATAACTTTTTCTTACAGTACATATTTAGTTTTGATATGTTATTGATATGCAAATAGTATTTGTTATTGATACTGTCATAATTATTTTCTGTACCAATTAAATCTGCCTTCTCATATTAATAAAGACCCTTTCATGCCCTACAATGCAAGTATAACTCAAATTGTGAAAGAAAAGTAATTTATGGTTGGTTGATAGGTGGTTAAGACCACCAGTACTTTGTGATGGTTTAAACCAAAATTATATCACACTTAAGGCTAATGACATCCAGTCTGTATATAGTATGTTTGAGGGAGAAAATAAAAATAACTGTATCTTTCTAGGTCATTTAAACTATGTTCCCACTAATGCAACCGTCATTCAGTTTGTTATATGTTGTTTATGTTGAATTTTGATACAGCCATAGGATTCAACTGAAAGAATGGAAATATATCTGATATTTTTCAAGTTTCAAGTTTATTTATTTCACTTTATCAAAGATAACATAAGTGAACATAATGAATAATGGTAATTATTATAACTAAACATACAATATAGAAAACATAATGTACATGATAATAGTTATAACAGAGGATACAATCATATAAATCAATCAATCAAGTGAGGGATCTACTAAAAAGCAAATCTTGTATTATGTAGGTCCCGGTTCATAGGTTTATATATAAATTAGGGTATCTGAATTAACATATTTACAAAAGCATATGATTACACGAGGGTTATCTTTAAGTGACAAATTTTACTAAACATATCGTAAACAATTGAAAAAAAGGAAGAGTTCTGTGCTTTCCTCAGCATAAACAAATATATACCGGTATATACATTAAATAAAATGATCAGTGCTTATTTTAGCACTACTTGTGTGGAGAGAAAGAATAATTGCAAGGATAACAATTCAGAAAAGAGAACAGGTACGTAAAGAAAGATGATTAACGAGAATGGAAAGAAAGACAAAAAAGTTATGCAAGGTTAACTGTAATTTCCTTGGTCCCAAGGAGTTTGTTATAATGAGGACCCACTGTACTGTACTTGGGCATAAACTGAAGTTCTTAGTTTCCAATTTCAAACTTGGCCAAATAGACTTGTTTCTGTTTGTTCATTTTGTGAAATAACCATTCCAATGATGGAAGATTTCCTTGAGCAAGTAGAGATTGACCCATTTTTTGCGATGTTGCTTGCAAATTGCAGTAGGCCCATGTGTTTTGTTGCATAATTCATGATTATGTACATTTGCTTGTTTAAGCAAAGTTGAATTGTACATTTCAGATAAATAATGATACCCATCACATTCCAGTTTGTTATGTTTAGTAAAAATTTTAGTAATTGATGATCCTGACATTCCCATTGTGTAATGTCTGAATTTCCAAATTTTTAAGTTGTTTTGTCATGTCAGGGATGTACATGTAGACATGAGTTTGGAGCTTGCCTGGAGAAAATCAAGTTGATGCAGGGCGAGCATATTTTTATACCGCTTTTTAAAAAAGGGCACAATGTATATCTATACTGGAATGGTATGGGAGAAGTTGTGCAGTATCTGGAATTGAAGAAGATGTGCAATGGTATTCAGATTTTCTATTCTAAGTTTAAATTGAATCATCACTACGTGTAGAACTAAAGTACATGCATGTTTAGGTAAAGTTGTGACACTGGGCAAGGATAATATGACATGATTTTCATGGGGAAATACATATATCATTGTCTACATTGCTCCCCCTTTTTTTCTTACATATCTTAATACCATACGATACCCATTATGTATTGTTGAAAAGGATGTCTTTTCGAGAAGGAACATGTATATGTATTATGACATGAAATCAATTGGAAGAAAAAAAAGCAACAAACAAATGAATTGCCCAATTTCAAAGTTACTTTGTGTGAAATTTATACTCGGAGCTCTGTGTGTGTGTGTGTGTGTGTCGAGGGGAGGGGTATTCAGATTTTCAGAAGGTCCAAGAAGATTGACTTCTTACTCTCTGTCATTGGATTTTGTGTTGATCTCACAAACGTATGGAGATTCCCCTACATGTGCTATAAAAATGGCGGCGGTAAGTTTGATTGTTAAAAGGAGTTTTTTAAAATATTTGTCTTCCTTTGAAAAAAACCTCTTTTAATTTTGAAATACATTTATGTATCACAATAGTGCATTTTATTGATGTGAATAATGCTCTTCTTATGATCATCACCTGAGAAACTGGTTCGAAACCAAGTTAATAACAAAAAATTGTATAATTATTTATCCCTAAGACTGCCTGACTTTTTTTAATGCCATAACATTAACAAAAATGATACTATGATACAACTTATTTGAATTTTATCATCATATAAACGGAACATGACGGCAATGGATATGGTTAGATAATGTGTTCATCTTTAACAAAGATAACAAGTACTTTTCGGGGTTCTTTGAGTCTTCATCGTTATCACTTTATGGTATGTAGAGATGCAAGCAGTTCGTTTTCTCGTTGTCCTTTTTGGTTACATTCATTCTTAGACGATATCATGTAAAGTAATATGATTTCTGGATGTGGAACTTGTCTTACAGTATGGCTTTCGGCATGTTCAGCTTACCCTTAGTTTGATAAGTCAAATGCCATCCGTGTTTTAAGACTACATGTAACTTTAATTCATGAATAATGTATCACCTATTTCCGATTTACTCTTGTTCGAAGATCCCTGACTATTAAAGATGTCTAATTGTTTCACCCGCTTGCGCGACCAATCGGTCTTCACGACCAACCCTTAGCAATATGCGCCCGTCAAACTCTGGGCCAAGAAATCTAGGAGGGAGAAACGAGAAGAGTAACAAGGATGGGGGTATTCGGTGGCAGAGTTATTAAAATGTGCATCAATTTGAGAGGAGATAACACATCGAATCCGCACGCCGATTAATTCCGTGATCATCATAAATCGATGAAGAAGACGACCCTATGCCGAGGGGATTGTGTTTGATTAAAAGAGCCTCAGGCGGCCAGGAACCTGGGAAGGACTTGATGGCATGGATTAGAGATGGGTAGGGAGAAGAGGATAGTGAGACTAAGATGGAGATCAGAGGAGAGAGAGAGAGAGAGGGAGTGGTCGGTCAAAGAAGGGTGAGAGGAAGACATACGGAGAAGGAAACAGACAGAGATAGAAAGAAGAAAAAAAGAGAATAAGATAATGAGTCAAGCCGTTAAAATATAGAAAAGAAGAAAAGTACAAGAATTTCATTGAACGCTACCTGAAAGGTTCGGGGTCAGTGAAAGAAGTGGTGGAAGAGAGTGGCAGAGAAAATAGGCAGAGATTAGAGAAAGAGGGAGAGGGAGAGAGGGAGGGAGAGAGAGAGGGAGAGAGAGAGAGAGAGAGAGGGAGAGAGGGAGAGAGAGAGAGAGAGGGAGAGAGGGAGAGAGAGAGAGAGAGAGAGAAAGAAAGAGAGAGATAGAGAAAGATATTGTGCAATGGAGTAGAGAATAATAATACTACTACTAAAAAAAAAAAACGGTGCTTATAAAACATTTTCCACCGAAGTCTCTAAGCAATAACCAGTGATCGAACTACATGTATGTAGAACAAATTAGTGTACAACTAATGAAATCAATTAAAGTAAAAGTATACTTTGAAACTTTGGAGGAATGACGTGCATGATCATGGATATTGGAATTAGTAATGGAGAAGTAGACGATATAAACTGAGAGCTGGAAATATGTAAAATGTTTTCTAAATTCATCCCGTAGAAGAATGTGATTTGAATAATTTCATACAGTAACTTTTCACGCTTCTAACAAAATAATAAACAAGAAAACTCACGGTTTTATTCATGATTATAATGATACATCTAAAATTTTACTTGATGCTACTTTGTGCCAAAAACCATACAACAAAAATTGCTTAGTCTTTTAATATTGTATAAGATGTCCACATCTAACTTAGATAATATGTGACAATATTCTTCCTACCAATAATCATTGACTAACGGTATTTATCCCTTCACCCACATTCCAGGTTAGTTTCTGGAATTTTGATATTTACATAACATGAATACCTTCATGTACAGTGAAAGCATTTCAATATCCTTCGAAATAAAGTGCTGTGCCACATCCTATTTTCATGAAACAGGGAAGTGGGTAGCCCAATACAGACTCACACATTACCCATATAAGAAATGCAATACATATCGCATTAACATATATTATTGTTTGTAAGGTTTAGTAAAAGTTAACACGTCGTACAATTAAGAATGTAGGCCTTTGTTGCTGTCCTTTATCTTTTGCTTTGAACGCATCTCGTTTTGCTCAGCATTCTTAAATTCTATTTTCGTAGAATAATGCAATATCTTAGCTATCTACGTCATTTTTCACCGCAGGATTGATGAGAAAAAAAATGAAAGAAAATCATCTCGCTTGAGTAGTAATACCAATCGACTAACTTTTTCTCGCCGTGTTTGAATATTAGTTTCATCCTTTGTCGAATGTGTATCAATGGTGTGTGTATATATAAATGTGTCTTGCACCAGGAGACAAAGAAATCAACAATAGCCAAAAAGATGACGACAACGGTGATGCTAACAATTCTTTTAGCTTTAAAAATAAATAAATATGACGTCGAAGCTACAGGATTCCCTATAAAATATGGGAGAAAAATGAAGAAAAGGATCGATTTGACAGTTTATGACAGAATATGTACTTTATATCAGTACAACATTCTCACATTTTTGTTTTACTTTGCAGACACAACCAAAAGCAACAACTAAAAGTGGTTAAGATTAATTAATATTTTCACACCCTTCCATATTAAATTTCCCAATTAAACTCCCAATACTATTATCTCTCTCGAACAATGTATATTTGAATTATCAGCTTCTTGAGATAAAAGTAATACATTTGTGATTATAGTAACACTTTACCTATTCCTCCTAACAGTTGTTCGATTAAAAGCGATGAAATTGGGGCTACCTGTGTTTTTGAATTGTGGATTGAATTCATCCAAAATAATGGACACTACAATTCAAACTGATACTCTAATCGATAAAGCTAGGCCCTTGTTCTATCAATCAATAGCCTGGAATGTAAAAACATTTTCAGGGTTCGTGACAGATACAGCGAGGTAGACCTGCGGTGAAGTAATGGCCAGATGATATTGCAGTGCAGTGTAGAATTCATTGGCAATCTTTCCTTTTCCTCTCTTTCCCTCTTTCTTTCCCGACCACTTTTTCGCCACTTTCTTTTTTCATTCTTGCTCATTACCTCTCGTTAGGTAAATATCATACCCCCTCTCTCTCTCTCTCTCTCTCCTTTTTTCTCCCTCCCTCCCTCCCTCTCTCTCTCTCTCTCGTACTCTCACTCTCTTCCCCCTCTCTCTCTCTCTCTCTACAAACTCTGTCATCTTGACTAACCATTCTCTTTTAATTGCTTTCGTGAATCCCAGAATGTGTTGATCTCTTTTGATATATTCATTGCATCTCACGTTTTTTTCTCCTGCCTTATAGATAGGTAGAAATATATTCGTACCTTATTCTTACATACATGTACATGTATGTCATACTAATCTGTATAAACCCTTTGAATTAATCAAGGAAAACCAAGACAAACCCGAATTAAACAAAACAATCAATAGGAGGGAAATTTGGATTCAACATTTAACGAAATTTTCCTCGGGGGGAACTTTTCACATTGAAATGGTTTTAACCACATGGAAGTTGCATGTGGAGGTGATGGAGATGTGGCTGCATGCGGTAACGTGTTCAGTGGCTCAAGTGACCTGTTTATCTACGAATCTCTGACGAACAAAACCAGAACAAAACCAGAATGATGTACTATCACTAGTCATTAACTTTGCCATGTAATCTGTCGATCTGGTAACCACTAAACTAAGTAATTTGTTATCGTCGAATTCTCTCTTCAGACTTTACTTTGAATATCATTCAAACTACCTTCATAAAAATGACAATAAGCGTTTAAAGATATTTGATACCAATATTCATCATGGTGCTGCATTATTATTCTTTTGGATAAACTTCATCGCCATAAGTATTTATCACCTTCAATGTTACTTACAAATATACAGTGATGTTAAGAATTTTCTATAAGTCATGATCCAAAGGCGAAGAATTCACGGTAGGCCTGTACCATAAATACAACAGGCACTCAAACTTGAATAAATATAGATAACGATAATAAAATATTAATGATACTAATAATAATATTAATAATAATAATAATAATAATAATAATACTGATATTAATAATAATAATGATAATGATATTAATAATAATAATGTAATAATAACAATAATAATAATAATAATAATAATAATAATAATAATAATAATAATAACAATATTGATGATGATTTTAATAAAAATAATAATAGTTAGATTTCCACTCCGTGTATATTCTTTCCAGAGAATCCTCGTGTATTTGTATTATTCTGGCTTGCCCAGTTGCCCTAAGGCACTGAAAGCATCTCAGGAAATAACCCCTAAAAAAAAAATGAAAGTCAAGTTTGATCGATTATATCTCTCTTCTTATAGCATAATCATGCATTAAGTAGGTTTAATACCATTATAATGTGAGTTTATTCCTCTTTAAAATGATACCCCATTCGTTATGATTTTGTAAGTCATGGAATGTGTACTACATTAACACAAGTAAAAGGTCAAAAGTATAAAGATGCATAATGCACTGCTCTTGTTCGGCTGTGTATTCTTCTTTCTTTGAAGATTGTAGGGCTGCAGTGTTTCAGATGATCTTACCAATGAACAACATTCACACTGTACTAAAAACTAAATGCATAAAGTCGAACAAACTGGCAAGCACTACAACAATAATATTATCACTCAAACTTACAATACACTTTATTTAACATAAATAAATTGCTGTAAAAAAAAGATTAAAAAAACGCTTACAAATCTTTCTTTAAAATTGTGCAACTGTTCACTTTTGACTCTGTCCCTTTTTCTGATGCACTGCTTATTCAATGGCTGCAAAATCATATCGAATGTGGTATCAAATTAAAGAGGAATCAACACAGTTTCTAAAGACACTAAACGAAGTGATGATTATGCCATGACAAGAGAGATGTCAGCGATCAAACTTGAGTTTCCAAACTTTTGTTGAGGGTTCAGTTCCTACCAGGTACCCAAGTAGTGCACCCGGATGGAGTGTGTCAAATGTGGAATAAAGTCTTGCTAAAGGATGTGAATACCGAGACGGGAGTCGAAGCCCGAAACATGTATTCTACCGTCTGGCGATGTACCCACTAGGCCTAGACAACGAAACCTCTACTTTGTCTATTAGCGGAGAACCTAAATTCTCCGCTGATTATTTTTGTAATTTTATCCAATAATAATATCGACCAGGAGAAGATTTGAATACCTGGTACGCATATCGGTGCCATCTTGTCTTTGAGGTCAATTCGATCAACCTTTTCAAGAATCCATTAGAGCAATTCTAGTCCATTAGGGATTGATTTGATTCCCAACAGTATAATGAAATATTAAAACAACGAAACGAAGTAGCCCATGCTTGCAATTAAGTCCCTCACAATATACACCGATTGTGAATTCAACCGATCAAAACAAAAAGTGAAATGTACTTAAAGTGTGCTTAATCTGATGAACTGAAATTGAACTGTAGTGATGACTTTAATATAGGCCAACTAGCTAACGTTGGGTCAAGCCATTCTTTTACAAATGAAGTGTTTAAAACCTCATTATCTCACAATCTGTTTAAAATTATAGCATTCCAAACCTAATCTGTTCCTTTAAATATTATCTTGATATTCAATATGTCCGAACAAGACGAGATTTTGACAAGGAGTAAGCTTATTCAAATACTACACGATATGTCGGCTTATTTACATCCTACGTCTGTCATTTCCTTAGGTTGTAATTTTGATTGAAATTAGCGCTCATTATTAATCGGCAACCCTGTATACCAGGAGGTTTGTTATAGCCTGAAGAGAACAGCTGTACAACATATCGAATCATACGATACAACCCTTTGTAGAAAGAATCGAAGAGGAGGGTTAGATGAAGGTAATAAAAACCTGCAGGGGCGTGGAAAAGAAACACAAACCATCTATATTCTACCTTTTCATTATCATTTTGTAGTGCAAATTCAACACGAACTTTTATATCACAACCACTTATCCACCCTCACCTCTCTCTCTACCTGTCTCGGTATAAGTTTATTTACATTTCCCCTTCACATTTCCTCTAGCTTTTTATCACCTTCAATAACATTAACAGATTCAGATTCGCTCCGTACGGCACGTATCTTTGATAAAATGACGCAAATCATGCTTGTCAAAAATAGAAATGTTAGACAAATTTGTAGCTAAATACACGTCTTTATACCTTTGCAGGTGCTTTCCTGATACCTTACCTCTTCATGTTGATCTTCATGGGGATTCCACTCTTCTACATGGAGTTAGCCCTTGGACAGTACAATCAAACTGGTCCTATCACCGTATGGGACAAGGTTAGCCCGCTTTTCAAAGGTAATAGTACACATATGCTTTTTTCCTTTGTAAGAAACCTGCTAAACATGTATAAGATATCCATTCTCCCCTTTATTTGTTATTTTTATGCAGATTATGTTTCCATGATGGTTTGGCACCAATCATTATATATTTGTTGCTGGTAGTTTAACTAGAAACATATTTTGTCAAACTTACATGTTATTTATTATATTTATTTGTATGATGTTTCTTTGGATTGATATGAAAAAGTGGAAATAAAACAAACAAACAAACATGCAATCTAACACTTTGCTGCATCGAATACACATGTCGTCAACATATCATGATCATTTCAAAGATTTGTATTTGATTCCCGTGTCTAACGAAAAGATAATAGCCTGCAAATTGCGTGATAAATCCCTTTTATTCTGATATAAGAAAAATAAGAATTCACCATTGAATGAATGACAACCTAAACTTTTATTCTGATTGGCGCGAAGTTGTTTATTTTATGTATTACAACCCCATTACATTCTTGCTTTAAAAAAAAAACACAAAAAGTATTTAGCTAACCAAATTCCCTTAAATTCCCCAAAAGAATTCCAATCCGAATAAAGTACACACCAACCCTGTAGATTTGATAATCAGTGATAATGAGCATGTCAAGCTTTATACATATAGCTGTCTGTTTGTCTATTTGTCGGTCTGCTTCTCACTATCTTATATTATTCATTGCTGTGTATAATGAAATAATTCCGTTCTCAAGATTACCATCACGCTAGTATATGTTGTGTTCATAAATGAAATGAAATTGAAAATGGAATGATTGTCCTAACTTGGCAGGTGTTGGATTTGCGATGATCTGTATCGCTTTCTTTGTCGACTTCTACTACAACGTGATCATCTCGTATTCCATCTACTACCTGATCGCATCCTTCCAGAAGGTTTTGCCATGGAGTGTGTGTACTAACTCATGGAACACTAATAGTTGCTTTGAGCCACGACACGGACCGGCTTACAATGTCTCTATCATGGTCGTCAATGAATACGGAAACAACGTCACTGACATCGTCCACCAAAATGTTTCTGCTGCAACAGAATATTACGAGTAAATGTTATTTATTTTCATTTAGTATAGCCAGTATCCATAGGTCTAACTTATATGTTTATCATTTAGTTGAAATTGTTTCTGAACAGACTTGTGTGTCATTTATGTATATATAATTGAATACATATATGAATATGGAGTATTTATTTATAAAGAGCATCCAGTTGGCTGAGATTTACCGTTATATTTCAACCTCGGCCTGCGGGCTTGAGGGAATATAATAACATCACTCGGGGAAATGTTTAATTTGTCGATTCATTGATTGTGTAGCCGAAGGGAAGACTTCTCAAGGAAAATATATCTGTTTGATTTTACGGGTACAAAGTTAATCCACACCTACCTTAGGCGGATTGTCGTCTCCCCCGAAACGTAATTCTACTTAGAAAATGAAAAGTATAATATTATTGTTTGAACAGACGAGCTGTGTTACAAGTGCATATGAGCGGTGGAATTGACGATCTGGGAAAGGTGGTATGGCAACTAGCTCTTTGTCTTTTTGCAGTCTACATCATCTGCTACTTCAGTCTTTGGAAGGGCATCAAAGGATCAGGAAAGGTATCATTCTTTAATTTATCCCACAATTACTTTTACAGTATTTATCAAGAAACCATCGACCTTAATTAAGACCTTAACAATATTTACCCCCCTACAAATAAAAGAAGAAGACAGAATGAAACTCGACACAAGACAAGGTCTAGCCTAATACCAGGTTTCAACAAAGGAAATCTGAGTTGTTGCCTCTAGTGTCGGGGTTCCTTAGTTTATAAGTTGAACACCGGCGCGTGTGCACTTCTCGATCAGGAAACTATCAGTCATGTACGCTTCCTATATAAAGACAACGATCGACTACATGAATTATTAATTGCTCCGTTTCGTATTTAAAGTAATTGCATTAGTCGATAATCTAGCTTAAGCAGTATTGTTTTGACTTGCTTGCATCATTCCTTATTCTAAAACAAGGATGTGATGGGTTCATGGTCATCCATTTCAAGTGTCTTCCCCAAATCGATGATGGAGAAGAGATCGAGTAGCATCGCCGTCGTCCGAGTCGTGTTACCTGTTCGATTGCGGTCGACAAACACTTGGGTTTAAAAACTGTCCAACCTCAAAGGTTACCGACAGTTCATGTTGTTCTTCCTATCAGAGATGCTTGGCTTACATGACATACCTAAAAGATTGTTAGGTGGTAGAATGGGAACAAACTAATTTTAAATCTCACGTAGAATTATGACGATCACGTGGACTCCGTAGGGAGTATGTGCTTTACATCTCTGTTAATAGCGACACGTTTAGTTCTTTTGTTTTTCATCTGCTCCCTTCAAAACATATCCATGAAAAGAAAATGGAAGCATGTCGAAAAAGTTAGTCCTTGGATTTCTACAAATTAATGGCTCATATCACTTTAGTCAAATCCAGGATCAGTGATTCATAGTGGCAATAAATTTGGTGTCGATCCTAAATGTAATCATGGTATCACATGTAGGTCAGCGTCCATGTCATCTGATCATGAAACAGCATAAATGAAACATCTAGTCTGCGCTGATGTTATTACCCACATTATAAAAGACGATGGTTTCCTCTACCTATGGGCTTGCATGTTTTCGTCATGACGACGCTAATAGGGGCTTTTCGTTTGTGTGGACGAGGACGGCGTTCACGTCCTCTAACGATGCGAACTGGCGTCAGACACCCGTCCTGTTCACTACCTTATAACCCTTTTCGTTTTAAGTCGACACCCGTTCTCTACACGATGACGTAATGCCCCCCGCACGCGCTTATTCAATTTCTCCTTCTTTCACTTCTTATTTTGTTCTTCGTTTATTATTCTATTATACTCTCTATTTTCCTTATGTTATTCTTTGTTTTTCCTTCTTTCATCTTCTCTTTTCATTGTCTATTCTTTATCATTTTCTATTTCTGTCTTTCCTAATGTTATTGTTGTTGTTATCATTCTATCATTTTTCTTTCTATCTTTCCTCATATTATTCTTTGTTTCTTCCTTCTATCATCTTCTCTTATGTTATTCTATCATTCTATCACTTTCTCTTTTTGTATTTCCTTATGTTATTCTTTGTTTTTTCCTTCTTTCACCTTCTCTTTCTGTCTTTCCTAATGTTATTCTATCACTTTCTCTTTTTGTATTTCCTTATGTTATTCTTTGTTTTTTCCTTCTTTCACCTTCTCTTTCTGTCTTTCCTAATGTTATTCTTTGTTTTTTCCTTCTTTCACCTTCTCTTTCTGTCTTTCCTTATGTTATTCTTTATTTTTTCCTTCCTTTAGTTTCTCTTTCTGTCTTTCCTTATGTTATTCTTTGTTTTTCCCTTCTTTCACCTTCTCTTTCTGTCTTTCCTTATGTTATTCTTTGTTTCTTCCTTCTTTCATATTCTCTTATGTTATTCTTTGTTTTTATCATTCTATCACTTTCTCTTTCTGTCTTTCCTTATGTTATTCTTTGTTTCCTTCCTTCTATCACTTTTTCTTATGTTATTCTTTGCTTTTTTGATCATTCTATCACTTTCTCTTTCTGTTTTTACGCTGCGATGTAGCAAGATGACGTCATTCTGACGACGGGTCACTAGTTTTCTGACGAACCTCAAATCATCGATGAACGGGTTCGCAAATGTGGCCTGACGACGCCAGACGACCCGACGCATGCGCAGATTGCCGAAATGACGTCCCATATTTGACGTCGACTATTTCGACGTGACAAACGAAAACCCCCTAATGTACACCCTTTCGTCGGTGTCACTGATTTCATCTTAATTCATGAATATACGCCTATATCATTTACGTGTATATACTTATAGATATCCAGAGCGAGAGTGGTGTAATGAGCAAAAGTATATATATATATATATATATAATAATTATATATATATATATATATATATTTTTTTTTTTTTTTTGGGGGGGGGGGGGGGGCAAAAAAAAAAATCCGCATCACCACCAGGTGGCAAAATGGGCAATTGTTCTTAGAGGGGGTGCAGATAATGACGATAACGGTCAAGATGTGGGTCTACAAACTACGTTTTAGCTATGGCGTACTATTTTTTGTTATATTGAATAATGGGGATAGAGTACTGTCGATCTACCCACTATAACAAATTACTTGATTGCTTACAATAATGTTCTTCACACTTTGAGCAATGAGATGATAAGTTCTCATCCCGCCTATTTTCCAGGAGCGGTGTTGGGGGGGGGGGGGGGGGGGGCACCAATATAAAAAGGCACTTTCTGGAAAAGAGGCACCTTCAAAGGGAAACCTCAAATATACCATCTTTAAACATTGGTATATACCTCTACATTTTGATTACATTATCAGGGATGATTTCAATGTGTGTCTCTCTCTTTACATGATCCAAGATACTGATTAAGCATCATACTTTGCTGTTGGGTTTTAAGGTCTGAATATATTTGCGAGGGAGTGTCTTATTCAATTCAATTCAATTCAAATGAACATGTATTTTCTTCTAAACAATACAATTTATAAGTAGGAACATAAATATAATTAAAGAACTTGTATTACAAGGAAGAAGGCGCGAAACCCGAAAAGCATAATGGGGTTTAAAGCACAATCTGATCATGAAAGACTGAAATTTAGTTTAGTAAGAAACATAGTTATATCACCTTTAAATGCGATCGAGCCGCTTAGCGAGCAAGCTTTAGGTGAAATTAATGAACAAATTGGTGAAAGGAAAGGGGGGGGGGGGACATATCCAAAGGGAAAATGACACTTACTAGAAAAGAAGAGAAGCACGTGTCAAAGTAAAAAAGGGAATTATCAGATGTGAAAATCACAAAAAAGTGAGATAATGATATGTAGAAGTAGAGGTGTCTGGGTTGTGTGGTTACGTCGCCGGGTTGTAGATCACGAGGTCCGCGGTTCGAGTCCCGCCGCGGCACTAATGTCATTTGGCAAAACATTGAGTTACATTTGCTACACTCAACCCAGGTGATGTAAATTGGTATCTGGCAGGAATTGATTCCTTGAAATGCAAGAGCGCCGTAATGGCAGCACAGCTTAAGCCGGGGTACTAATCTCAAAGTTTGGAAGCGCTTAGAGACTTAATTGTATTTCGCGCTATATAAAAGCTGGGTATTATTATTATTGTTAATGAAACGTCCGATTAACTGTTTTCTATACCTAGGTTGTGTGGATCACAGCTACTCTCCCATACGTGGTATTGTTCTGTCTGCTCATCCGTGGTGTCTACCTGGTGCTGGTTTGGGGATCAAGTATTATCTCATCCCTAAATGGGAACGTCTTCTAACTGCTTCAGTAAGTAAACCCTGATAATCAAGTATTATAAGTAAACCTTTACAATGATCTCATACAGCACCTTAAGCTACAGTCCCATATACGTCCCGGACCGTCCCGGACCATCCCGGACCATCCCGGACCCCATCCGGGGTGATCCGGGATTCGGTCCGTGTTGACACCGTGTTGGCATCGGGTGGTCCTGGATGGTCCTGGGCGGTCCGGGAGTCGACCCCGGATGTTTTTGACGGTCAAAAACTGCCGGGGTGGTCCGGGACGGTCCGGGACAATAGTTTGATCCGGGGTGATCCGTGTAGCCACCGTGCTGGGTCCGGGGTCATCCGTAGTGGCGCCGGGGCGGTTCGTGTTGATCCGTGGCAGTCCGGGAGTGAGTTATTGACCCCGGATCACCCCGGCGCCCCTACGGATGATCCCGGACCCATCACGGTGGCGACACGGATCACCCTGGACCAGCACGGACCAGCACGGGATGATCCGTGTTGGCACCGGGATGGTCCGGTGTCATCCGTGTTGGCACCGTGTTGGCACCGGGGTGGTCCGGGACGGTCCGTGGCGGCTCCGTGCTGGGTCTGGAATGATCTGTACTGCTGCCGGGGCTATGCCCGGACGGTCCGGGGCGGTCCGTAGTGGTACCGTGTTGGGTCCGGGGAGACGGTCGGCGGTTGCGATTTTTTGAACAAAACATCCCGGACCATCCCGGATCACCCCAGACCATGGTCCGGGATGGTCCGGAGTGGTCCGTGCTCGTCCGGCTTTATATGGGACTGGGGCTTAAGGTCCATTGCACACTACATGATGTGACTACGATCCGATTTTGGAAGAATTTGCACTTATTTGTTGTGAACTTTAACATTTGTTAAATCTCAATGATCGAGGATCCGAGTCATATGATAAGTAAAATCTAAATTTCAAGCGACTGCAAGCTTTCTTGGAGGAAGAAAAGCGAAATAGGCTCAGCTTCGCAAAAGCGTCAGACGATTGGTTTTTATTCTGACGAGAAGGCTTTAATGCACTTAAATTACTGTTTATTTTTCTAATCATAATTAAGAACCTAAATCGGGTAGATAACATCTGTCTAGATTGCCAAATCTAATATAATTACCATTTCTTCAACAAACGGATCGCTGTAAGACCGTATAGTGTGCGGTAGGCATTAAATCAAATATTAAGTCATACAGCAAATGAAACCTTACAATCAATTATTTTATCGTGGCTAAATGGGATCATATTATCACTGCTTCAGTAAACGGTAAACCCTTACAATGTAGCTTTATAAGTGGAACCTTAAAATCAAGTACTATCTAATTGCTAAAATTAATTATTTTGTCACTGCATCAGTTGTCTCATACCACAAAATAATAATAATAATAATAAAAATAATAATACTATATCCCAAAAATAAAAAAATAAATACATTATTGTATAGTGCATTACACATACATGACTTTCTACCTATGTACTTGGGAACAGAGAGAAAAGTAAAGCAAAGACAAAAATAAGTTATGGAGTTCCTTTTATCTGTTAAAAAATTAGACTTAAACTTAACGTAAGTTAGTAATACATTCCAACAAAGTTTCCGCCATTAATGAGTTGGATATTAACACATTGTAGGCTAAGGGCCTTTTCCCTTGATTAAATAACTAAGAATATATCTATGTAAATTTCAGCCCTTTATTTTTATATTGAAATAAGAATTTGGATTAATAATGTTATACACGAAACGATTGTAGTAGACTAAAACAAAAGCACTCTATAGAATAAGCAAAGGGAATAATCGTTAATTTATCAAAAGAGGAATTTGATCCTTTTTGTATTTTGTTTTCTTTTTAGGAGCTGGGGATTACACCTATAAATTGATTCATAGTTTGAAATATCTGATTTTTAATATATATTAAAAAAAGTAGCATATATTTCTACTCGGAGTTAAAGAATATATAGTGTTAAGGGTTTGTGCAAGGGGGTAAAGAGAAAATCATCGAAATAAATTGACATTGAGATAATAATTGGATGTAATCAATGTATGATATTGTAGGTATGGGTTGATGCTGCGACACAGATCTGTTTCTCTCTTGGTCCTGGTTTTGGTGTTCTTCTAGCTCTTTCAAGTTACAACAGATTCAACAACAACATCTACAAGTGAGTGGTCCCGTAATACATGCCTATCTATATTTCTGTAGATACTGTACATTATTCATGACTGAAAAACATTCATTATGAAGTGTAAAGAGAATGCTAACTTGTGGTGAAGGTGAAAAATAGTTTGTGAGTTTGCTGAATGATTTTATGAGGATGGTATGGATTATTAGTAAATTGTTCTTTGGCACATCCAAATGCTATTTGTATATAACTGTGTGATAGTTTTGTTGTCCAGTTTCGGTGACGGGGCGCATACCAGTTGTCTGACATTACCTCGCAGCTATTTCCAGTCTTCCAGTACACGTCTCAGCTTGGAAGATGTCTGGACTTTGAAACGGATACTGTCTAACGACTAAATAACATTTGGGTTGTCATAGAACTCTTTTCTTATTTGAGAGGTTTTTATAAATAAGGTGGTTCGTATTATTGTACATATCACCTCTTATATTCGTCATTTCTTTGGTTATTTTCTGTACATTTGTCATTTTTTGTGGAAGACATATCTCAAGAATGGCAATTGCATTTTCCTTCAAAGTTCACACAATGGTAGAACGTATTGAGGACTGGACACACGAAACCTTTCAAGGGTTTAATTTTAATATAGCAGACACATGATCTGTATTTAGAATTTTTACTTATTTAAACTTCTTCTATAGTCTCTATTTCGAGCTTTACTTTATTCCGTTTTTAGAAATACCCCTCTTTTTCATGGATTGATCAAGAGCACGTCGGATGATCAAACATATTTCTAATAGTAGATCAACCCCTTTTATCTGTGACGTCAGAGTTAATGATTTTTTTTACCATATTCCCTGATTGCTAGCGAAGATATTTAAATGTGCGACTAGCCAGGTAGTTTGGTTGCAGAAATCTGCTGAATGTTGGACCACCACGTTCTACACTTTGGCTAACCCAAAAATGAAACCATGGAAACGGCATCGGCGCATTACTTTTATGCTTGCCATTACTGCCTGAAATGGTGTCATTTATTCACCTTACGAATACTTTAATTATTGTTTATATATACCTTAAATCACAACATGCAGTAGAACCAACTACTGAAACAAGGTAGATTTAAAATATTCTACCTTTACTC
This sequence comes from Strongylocentrotus droebachiensis, assembly GCA_035222895.1. NCBI lineage: Eukaryota > Metazoa > Echinodermata > Echinoidea > Camarodonta > Strongylocentrotidae > Strongylocentrotus > Strongylocentrotus droebachiensis. The sequence goes on along the minus strand of JAVYIG010005594.1, from coordinate 47,698 downwards.
GAGGCACCAGCTTAATTCTACTAAGACATTCACATCGACCTGAAAGTTTGAACTAGCAGAGTCTCCCAAGGCAGTGCAGGCTTGCAAGATTACAATTGTAAGTTTGTGTGTTCACGCATGAATGAGTTTATCCTTTTCAAAAATGTCATAAAGAAAAAATGCTGAACTGATTTTGTTCTTGAATTTCTCATCAATTCTCATTGATTCTTTATTTCCTGCTCATATGTGTATTGTGATATAGAGATGCATTGCTGACGAGTACTATCAATTGCTGTACAAGTTTCCTGGCTGGGTTTGTGGTGTTTTCTGTTTTGGGATACATGGCAGTGCGTAACAACCAGTCCATCGAGCAAGTAGCCACAGAAGGTATCTATATGTTACTGATCATCACAGTGCAGTTTAAAGTCATATTTCACATTACCTCATACCATTCCCTTATTGATGCAGATATGCATTAGTACTGTCCCCATGGCGTGTCCGGACATCGAGAAACATGGCGGCATTAAAACTCCTCTAAGGGAGGACATAATCACGGGTTTCTTTTCTTGGTCTTCAAACGTAGCATAGAGTGTAAATTTCATACCCATCTGTTCCATAGCATATGAACAGTATTTGAAAGAGACGGAGAGGATTCATAGAATATTAAAGAATAAGTTATAAAATACATAATGTGCAAAAAAGAGGAACACATCTACATTCCATAGATTTGCCACATATTGTGAAAAAGTACGAAAACTTTTGTTTGGACGTCCCACACACCACAGTACTACCTCCGTACTGTGACTGTAACACTCCATGAATGATTTGTTTCTAATGTAAGATATATATCGATCAGCTCACATGCCATCTTGAGAATCAATGTACATACATTCCACGATGAAACAAAACACTGCAGACAAATCTGACAAATTAATTGCATTTAAATTTACTCAACCTGATTTGCAATATCGAATCCATTTCGTGCTTAGAGCGACTTTACTGATGTGAAGAAAATCAAATGATTGGTATAACCAATGACAGTGTGACACATGCTCCTTCGACAATCGCTCCTACATTCAATTCAATTCAATTCAGTTTTAATTGGCATCATTAAAACAACTACAAGTCATAAATACAGAATATATTATAGGCCAGGGCCTTTAACCCTAATAAGGCCGGGCTATTTGAAGTCTTACTACGGCCGGGGGGGGGGGGGGGCATTATGGCCCCCCCCCTAAGATCTCGGCCGTGAAACGGCCGATCTCCGCGAAAATTTGCACGCATGTCAAGTGAAGTGTATAGAACAATATGATAATTTCAATTTTTTGAAAAAAATCCCTCATTTGCATATTTATGGTAATTTATGCAAATAACGTCATAAAATCACATTTTTACCCATAAATCCTATATTATTCATATTTAAGTATTCTTTTTCACTACATATATACATTAGACCATTTGGAACAATAATACAACAAAAAAAATTGGAAGAGCCAGCTTATTCCTTATGTTATCTCTTGTTTTGATAATTTCTTATGTATTTCATTGTTTTTTTAACTTATTTATGTTATTGTTTTTTTTTTTTTTCATTTCTTCCTACAATTCAACTATTTTGACTCCCAAAACAACCACCTAAACTTTAAACAAGACCCAATAACCAATGTTTGATCTATTTTTAGGAAAAATGACATTTCCATATGTTTTGTACACAAATCACAAAAATGAGCGATTTTCGGGCTGACATGCAAAGACAAAAGGTCACGTGACCTTGTAACTATAGGTCCGATTTTTTTTTTTTTTTGTTAAAGATGCGCAAGGCTCTAAAGAAAAAAGTCAGCGAGCGGCGAGGCGCCATCCATATGCGTTCTCGAACAATCAAAAAAATCGTGGAGGGGGGGGGGGGGGCCATAATGGCCCCCCCGGCCTTATTAGGGTTAAGAAACAACTTGTGCTTGTGCTTCCATATGCTTCCACACTGGACCACACGTTACACCAACCCTTATCCTTACCTAAAACCTAACTCTAACCATAATCAAGCAATACTTTTATGTTGAGTCTGTTCATGCGCTATTTAAAAGGGCCTGTTGATGAAGTCAGGTTAATTGTTGAATAGCGTCCTTTTTAGGTAATCTAATAATAATAATAATAATAATAATAATAAATTACATTTATATAGCGCTTAATACAAAGTTTCTAAGCGCTTAACAAAAAATAAAATTAAAGTAATGTTAATCTACAAATTACATAATTATAATAACAAATTCCTAATAACAATCATACAATAATAATAGTTAATATTTACATAACGCTTTATAGTTAAACAAACAAAATATGATTACATTACATTACATATTAAACAGATAAGTCTTAAGTTTACTTTTGAATGTCTCTAACGTTGGGGACTCGCGTATATTATGGGGAAGATAATAAGGCCTATCTTTTCGAGTCAGGGTAGTCAATGAACGAGTGTATTCCACACATGTTCTTAGACAGGCCCATCTTATGAAGTCAGGCTATTCAACGAATGAGTTTATTCCATAAGGGTTTCTAATAAGGACTAGCTTATCGGATAAGGCTATTCAACAAATGAGTTTTTTCCATGAGGGTATCTAATAAGGACTAGCTTATCGGATAAGGCTATTTAATGAATGAGTTGTTTCCATGAGGGTATCTAATAAGGACTAGCTTATCGGATAAGGCTATTCAACAAATGAGTTTTTTCCATGAGGGTATCTAATAAAGACTAGCTAATCGGATAAGACTATTCAACAAATGAGTTTTTTCCATGAGGGTATCTAATAAGGACTAGCTTATCGGATAAGGCTATTCAATGAATGAGTTTTTTTTTCATGTAGGTTTGTCATAGTATTGCATTTCATGCAGACGAGTAATCAAACACATTTTGAAATAAATTCCAGGTTCCATTGTTTGGTTTGTTTTATTATCATTATAAATAAACAATTCGATATGTTTGAATTCTTAACGCTTGTTCCTCTTATATCACAAGGACCTGGGCTTGTATTTGTGACGTATCCTGAAGCATTGGCTACTATGCCTGGTGCGAACGTGTGGTCTGTTCTCTTCTTCCTCATGCTTCTTACACTTGGTCTAGACAGCTCGGTAATATTCGTCGTCTTCATGTTTATTTAATAATAATACATCTACCCTATGTCTCTGAGCGATCGACAGATAGACATGTATTATCATCCCAATCGTTGGATTCAGGCTTGTCCGTGCTCATCTGCACCGCACCTTCTCCGCTATTTGATTGGTTAATAGTCAGCGTTAATAACAATAATATGCTTGAAACGATGATCTTGATTGGTCACTTACCATTTTATAATAATTGATTGAAAACCTTTGGGATCCTTTAGAAACGGTCACAACGCTGAACAAACGCCACGAGTTTCGTTTCTGTTCAGGATCGTTGGTGCCGCTAGGGGCATAGCTGAATGAAACTGTTCCGACATCCTCTTTTCCAAAATTCCAATATTTCGTTTATTACAATTACAATCTGATACTGAATAATTGAATAATCATAATACCTTTAATAGACGGTTGATTTCAATCTGATACTGAACAATTTTAGCATTGAAATACCATAGACGGTTAATTTCAATCTCATACTGAATATTTTATGCATTATACGCATACCATAGATGAAATGTTATTTTGTTGGTGTTTTGTATTCAAGTTTGGAGGATCAGAAGCAATCTTAACAGGTCTTGGTGATCAGTTTCCTAAGGTGGTAAAGAAACATCGTGAGATCTTTATCGCTTTCCTCTTCGCAATCTACTTTTTGATTGGTTTAGCATTTACATCACAGGTTCGTATGTACCGTTAACCTTATTTAACCAAATCTTTGACCAGCATTTTGAATTATAATGGGTTCATTAATGTGGAAGGCAATATGTTTGTAATAAAGCAACAATGTCTGTACATAAAAGAATATTAATAGCAAATATATCTTGATAAGAGTAACCTCGAATAGAGTCATGCTATTTTGTTGTTTTATTTATATTCGTTGTACATATGTCACATTACATTTTGGTAATGATCAAATCAAATCAAATGCTACTTTGTCAAAATGATGGAAGTAATAAGTTCCAGACATGAATTTAATATCTTGTGTATATAGAATTAAAATAAACTTGTTTTTTTGTTTAAAAAAAAGGAAAGTAAATATTAAATTATGTATTATGCACAAAACCTTGAGAATATTTTCAGATGTATACAAGGTATTTATACTAAATCAAATGTATAACAATAAACAACAATTAATTTACCACTTTTTGCAGGGCGGCACGTATCTGGTGAATCTATTCGACAACTGTGCAGCTTACTACGCCATATTATTCGTGGTTTTGTTTGAGACACTGGCGGTGGCATGGTTGTATGGTAATACCCTTACTTTCCCCTTTTCATTAATTCCATTCATTTGTTATTCTTATGTCGTTAAATTTGTTGGAAACACTGTAAACTAAGTAAACACTCACAGTACCCCGGTCGCTAGATTCTATTCATACGATTGTGCACTTTACAGAGCGAACTCTACTCTCCCGCGGGAAACATTTCATTCACGTTCTAATCCAATGACCGTCATCGCATACTACCGGGTACCATTGGCGTATCGAGGGGGGGGGGGGGGGGGGGTTGGGTGTTCAAACACCCCCTTGAAAAACAGGGGGATGTTTTAGGTGTTCAAACACCTTTTTATCCTTCTTGTTGTCTTCCCTTTAATTTTGTATATATATATTATTATTATTATAATTATTATTATTATTATTATTTTATATATATATTTTTGTTTTTGGGGGTCAGCCCATGAAGGGGGCTACAGCCACCACCTGGACACGCTAGTGTATACAACGTATATTCGTATAAGTCATATTGATCCCCTCCTTCTCCTAGCCCCGACCCCCCCGGGGGCAGTGTTAACTGGCTATAAAAAGGAATATGCTTAATAAGCCCATGTTTCAGGGATAATTTTTTTCAGATGAGAGCATTAACTCCAGTATAAATGCAAACCCCTAAACGTTCTATATTTTGCATCCAGGTTTCACAACACCAACAGAGAAAATTTCTCGAGACATAGAAGAGATGTGCGGATACAAGCCAGGATTTTATTGGCGGTTCTGTTGGATGTTCCTTAGCCCTGTTATGATCATAGTAAGTTAATCACATGTTCTTCAGCCCTTTTATGATCGAAGTAAGATTATCGCATGTTCCGTATCCCCCTTATGATCATAGTAAGTTTATCACATGTCCTCAACCACATTATGATCATAGTAAGATTATCGCATGTTCCTTATCCCCCTTATGATCATAGTAAATTTATCACATGTCCTTAACCACATTATGATCATAGTAAGATTATCACATGTACCTTATCCCCCTTATGATCATAGTAAGTTTATCACATGTCCTTAACCACATTATGATCATAGTAAGATTATCGCATGTTCCTTATCCCCCTTATGATCATAGTAAGTTTATCACATGTCCTTAACCACATTATGATCATAGTAAGATTATCGCATGTTCCTTATCCCCCTTATGATCATAGTAAATTTATCACATGTCCTTAACCACATTATGATCATAGTAAGATTATCGCATGTTCCTTACCCCCCTTATGATCATAGTAAGTTTATCACATGTCCTTAACCACATTATGATCATAGTAAGATTATCGCATGTTCCTTATCCCCCTTACGATCATAGTAAGTTTATCACATGTCCTTAACCACATTATGATCATAGTAAGATTATCGCATGTTCCTTATCCCCCTTATGATCATAGTAAGTTTATCACATGTCCTTAACCACATTATGATCATAGTAAGATTATCACATGTTCCTTAGCCCTGTTATGATCATAGTAAGTTTATTACACGCTCTTTGCCCCGGTGATAGTGGTAAGTTTTTTTTTTTTAAATCTCAGTCATCATGAGAGCAACTATAGTTGATAATCCTCACCCCAATGATGATTATATTAGATTCATTTTTTGTGACTATGTTAAAATGTTGATAGCTTACAATATCATGTATGCGGTGCATGAAGATGGCAGATCCTAGTTTATTAAGGCGATTTTAGAAATATGAGCACAAAATATTGCGAAAGGATGTTCATGAGCAACCTACATATCACATTTTGTTGTTGTTGGATGATGATTAATACATCAAGCATATTTAACTTTACAGGGTGACCTATAAAAAATGGACTAGCATACCTCAAATATTTAATGCGAAGCAAATTTCACTGGTACCAGTTGATGGGGAATCATTTGAGAATAAAAAAGATTTTGAATTTCTCAAAAATGGACGATTTTTTTTCTTCTTCTAGAAGCAATGTTGCAGAAAAAAATACCTACTTTGGGCAGGTTGTAAGAAATGTCAGATTGAACTTGACTATAACATTCCACAGATATAGTTTCTTCTTTCAGACGTTTTTATTGACTTGTAAATTATAGACATGAAAGTATACGATTTTTAAAAATGCAGTTTAATTGATACTGGACAAATTTGAACTCCTACTTTGCTGCACAAATTGCTCCCTAAAACAAAAAACCCTCTACCGAATTTGTCAATCATGGTATCATTTATTATGTGAAAACATTCTCCTTCCGCTGGTACCATTGAATGTGACTCCACACTATTTGAAGTATGCCCGTCTGTTATTTTTGAGGTCCACTCTGTACAGTATTCTAATGGCGGTATAGGGTCTGTCAGTAGTACAGAATGATATTAAAAATACTGCACTATTTTATATTGTCTATCGTCCTTACCCCATTATCTATCTAGTTCATCATAGGCTTTGGTCTGGCAAACTACAAACCATTTACTCTGGATGACTATGAATACCCCGAATGGGCAGTAGCAGTTGGTTGGTTGATATCCTGTACATCCATCTCAATGATACCCATCGTAGCTGCCTACCAAATAATCACAACACCTGGATCAATTAGTGAGGTGAGTTCAATGCTCCTATCAGTTATATGTGTCAAGTGTGGTAAGACAGGGCAGCATCGGAAATGTGATATGATAGGATTTGATCATCATTAGGTGAACAACTTTGAATTAATCTGTAAATCGTATGTAGGATTACAAAAAATATCCGGAGTACATGTATTTCATTATCCATTCATGTAAACAAGTTGACTATATAGACTAAGATGCAATTTCGCAATGTGCCAATTACTATGGTTACTATGATTATTTACTAAGGATATTTGACTATGGCTATTGACTATAGATACTAACAATTGTTATTGACTAAGGTATTGACTATGGTCATTGACAATGGGTATTGACTAAGTTCATTGATTGTGGTTATTGAAAATGGATATTGACTATTGTTATTAGATGTGCATAATCTGTTCAAGCATTCAGTATCAACATTTGTATATGACCTGCAGAAAGGACATTTACCACATTCGTTAATGGATTACTTTGTTTTAATGAATCACATGTATAGAACAAGAGGGAGAGAACATTTAATGCTACGATTACCTAAATGTAGTACAAAAACATGGCACTTTTTCAATTTCTTTCATTGGAGCAAAGCTGTGGAATAATTTGCCCATAAATATAAGAGAAGATAAAACAAGATCATCATTTCGTCAAAATCTCAGAATTAAACTCCTTAGCAGAGATGAATCATGAGGATCAAATAATATGATATTAAGTCAAAATAAATTTGCATACAGTTTTAGAAACTTGGAGAACCAATCCCGTCTAGCACTCGTGCTAACTTTTGGATCTCCCTTTAACAATATTTTAAGTTTTTAAGTTTAAAAATATCCTTTATTTGAATCACTTATACGCTATTGGAACTTTGTGAATTTCAATTCCAGCCACAAATCTCTACGTTATGTTCAGTAATCTCACTTATAACATATATTTCATTGAGTATTGTTATTTACTAATATTGTTTATGGCTACTGACTATGGTTGACTATGTTTGCTTCATTCATATAGCGTATCATAAAGAACCTGTATGTGAAACAGCCGCGCCCTTTTGGCTATGAAAGCAACATGTACACAGCAGAACAAGAAAGCAGAATGAATGGCATGGTACTAGAGGCAACATGTAAGCCAGTAACTCTGGTCTGAGGGGACTTAACATGTTAAAGGTCCGTTTTGTATATAATACTTTAAGGAGTAAAAGTGGGAGTAACTTGTGGTTCGGTGATGTTGATCAATAGTCAACAGAGTATTCAAATGGCTTTCTCTCTAAATTAAAAGTGACACACATGTTTGAAGGATGTACATTAACAAAGGTAAGTCAGGTACATGAATAGGTAGTGCTCTTGCTTTCTTCTTCAACTGGAAGTGAGGATCCCCAATGTGCTATAGCAAAGTAATGCTAATGTAATTCAGGAATGTGATACATTAGTATATAACAGAAAACACATCATGATATACAATGTAATTATGTTAAAGAATGTTTAGCTGAACAATGACAAAAGCTCATGATGATTGTCACTTAATTTGTTTTTCTCAATCAATATCATAGCAAAAGAAACTAAATATCCCGCAGTGTACATAGTGTTATCTTTCCAATGTTTCGATAAGATTGTGTATATACTATACATCAAGTGTTATGTTTTTTGTAGTATCTTTATAGTGAAAGTTATGATGTATGTAAAGAGAGCGACTGGTATCGACCAAAGCAACTGTACTTTGGATGTAGAATTAATACCTATTGTACCAATGTTTCTTCCACATCCTACCCAAGCAATATCTATGTTAGTAGAAACAAGCATAATATGCCATCATGTCTCCAGTATCTTTTCATTTCCATATAGGTGATATGATAACAAATTTACAAAGTTGTATTGAAAGCAGTGTCTAATTATCCAGCTTTTGTTTTTGTTGTTATCAAACAGAAACTATGACCATTTACAACTTGTTTAATAGTAGGCCTTTTAGCAAATAAAAAAACAAAATCTGTGATTTAGCTACACATTCAGTATTTGATATGGTGTTAATGATGGAGTGAACTCTTAAATACCTATTCAATTGATATTGGATAAAGGATTTTTAAAGGTTAGAATTCATATATATTGTACATAAATGAAGTATAAGTTTGTATAATGTTTGTTAACCAAAATATTCGCAATAACAAGAATGTCTTGAGGAGATGGATCTGGTCAACTAAGTTTATACAAATGTGTCTACCTGTCTTTTAAACATTGAGGTTTGAACTTGGTTTGATAACTTGCCGATACTCTTTTGATGATCGATATGGCCATCTGTTGTGTATTCTTTCTCTGTAAAGTTATGCAGAATCGTTGATGAAATGTCTTTCTGTGGTGTCAGTGGCATTGTTTAGCTGCCATTTTGTTAACACTCTTGCATTACGAGATGACTGTAAGTTAACACTTTTTAACATAGCGACTCTCCATTCCTGTTATACAGACCTTTCTTTCAAATGAAAAGCCCAAGACTAATGTTAACAATCGGATGATTTTACACAGACCAGGAACACAATTACTGGATCTAAATACGTGAACCTGAAGTACAGGTTCTGTACTGTTGGATATTGATGCTTTTACTGTCTTTACATGTGTGCAGACACGCCTCACCTTAAGGGTCAGTTATCACAAGTACAAGAAATTCTCATGTTTCAAAAATTTCTTTCAATAATGGTCAGCCAAATCATTTCTTGAGGCTGTATAAATAAAAATAAAAATTGCCCTGTCTCTGACTCTATTTGTATACTCCGCTTGCTGTAAATCTGAATAAAATGAATTACTATAAACCCCCAATTCATGCATAAATATATTTCAATGTATATGTAAATTATGACTTTTGGATACATCAAGTAGTTAATCTGCAATCTGTCTTTGAAGAACACAAACTGTACCTTTGTAGAATTAGGACATCACCCTATGCTAATGTATTGCATATAAATGAGACAAAAATATTTGTAAACATTTTCCATAAGTTTAATGTTGATTTAATTCAAGTATGATACTTCATTTGTACATAAAAATGCGCTCCTCATTATATAATTATCTGATCACCTGTCATAAAGGTATAAAATATACAGGATATTCAACACTCGTTGCTGTAAGAATTCTCTATTCTCTAAGAATTGTGATACATAATTAAGATGCGAAATAACTCTGTATAAACCACTGTACCTATATAGATGACATATTATTATCATTATGTACTACATGTAATATTGAATGATTATAGGAAACCACTCACTTTCCTCTATGCATGCTTGTGATGATCTCTGTGTACATTCTGTTCAGATGTTGTCAAACAAATTTTAAGAAAACCTATAGTTTTGATAAATTTTACTTTAAATGTTTTGTGAGAAAACAAAAGAGAAGGATGCACAACAACAAAATAATAATGATGTTATACTTTATGCTTGTAGTCCTCATGTACAGATATGTATATGTACATGTATATGACTAAGATAAATGAGGAAAATTACCCATTGTCATGACAGTGAAGAGAAACAGTTGTTTGGTTCCATATTTGGTATCTACACAAACCTCATTGCTAGATCCAATGTGTGTTCATACTTCAATTTGAATATGATTTCCATAAGTTACTGTAGTATACTTCCCCTACCTATCTTAGGTTTTCACTCCAATCATGTTTTAACACTTGCCAGCCATTAAATGGTATTACATAACTGTGTAATAGATTCAGTTGTTAATTCAGTTTACAGTAAAACTCTGTGATTCAGATTATTACACATTTCGATTAGCAGGAATTGTAAAAAAAGAATCTTAACCAACTCTCACGTTTAGAAATTACACATGTATATTTCATTCAGTCAATCTGTTAAACTCTCAATTACAGTGTAAATCTACAGATTTCTGAAACATTTAATACTGATAAAGGAGAAAACGAAATGTAATTAGTAAGTTGTTTGTAACATATACTGTGTTTTGTATCCGACGTGATGTAAATGTCTTTTTAGTATTATCTAAACATTTCATATAACATGTTTTAAAACACTGTGAGAGTATTTCAAATTTTTCAAAATCAAGTTGTCAATGAATGTACAGTGATTTGTAAGTATTATTAGGTGTAATGTAGAAGGCTGTGATATCAATACATGTATTTTATGTAATCATTCTATAATCCTGAGTGTTGTATTTGTATCCAATATTATATATTTTCACCTGCAAGATGTCTCGACGTCCACAATTATATTAATGTTATGGATAAAATAGAACAATTTAGTTTGGCTTATTCTATGGATATTTTACAATTCAAGATACTTATACGTGTCACCCCCTCCACCCATCATAAAAACACAACAGCATACAGCTGAGAATGTCATTCATTGTCTATTATCACTCATGTATCCACAAATGAATTTATTCAGCAATTATATCTGTACATTTATTCAACCTGGTAATAAGCACAATCATCACTCCTTAAATTAATCACTAAACTGTCTAATAAAAACATATCATTTTATCACACATTAAATCATGACTTTAAGGGGAAAGAGACACAATCTTTTTAACACCTCATAAAAACACAATACTATTGAACAAGGATTTTTAGGAAAGATTGAAGGTTCATTATTCAGAAGGTGTATTGATCCTAAATCTTAAAAATCTCATTTTACCCCTGGATAAGACTACCCTTTGCATTTTTGGAATTATGAGCCCTTTTCAATTTTCGGGAAAGTAAATCCGATTTCATTTTCGAAATTGCAAAAATTCTGAATTACTGGTATGACATTTGTGAAAGCAACCTATAGAATAATGAATCTTCGTAATAATGCATAAAATATTTTGAATTATACAGTATTTATAAACCCTACTTATTATGGGCACCCTGGTAGAGGAATTTGTGTCTAGGAATTACAAAATGTTGGAAAATGTACCGGCAGAAAAATGAGTACCTCCTGTTAGATGAGAGTATGGAGTTATTGTTAAGGAATAGAAACAGAGAGTTGTCGAAAAACAAGATTGCAAAACTACATGTATATGACATATATACAGTTACACCTGCCTTAGTGGCCACCACTTTATAAAGGCAACCTGCTTATAGTGGTCACCCATGTTGCCTCCCTCTAGATATAAATGTGTGATGGAGAACCTGTCTAACAAGGCTACCTGTAGACAGTGGCCACTGTATGTGTTTCTCTTGGATGGCCTTAATAATCAGGTTTGATTGTATATACATATTTATAAATATAACCTTACATGGTACATTAACAGGACATATGTATATAACCCTAAATGGTACATTAAAAGGACATCATAAAAACTGGTATATTACCCTAACCCTAAATTCAAAACAATATAACTAATTAAACTAATGATTAAACCTATTGTTTCTTGGGAGGCCTATAAAGTTTCCTCGCCTGCAAACGTACGTAGAGGACAGTAATTCTATTTTTCAATCGTTAACAGGACATGAAAATGTCCTGCTAATGACCATGTCTACTTAATGACTCATTTTCTCATTACATATGTCTGTCTAATGACGCTGTAAGATGTATATACACTTTCCTGAATTTTTTTTCGGTACACCTGTAATCAGACATGATCTCTCGCAATAACCCACATTTTAGTTATGATCAGATGTGTGGCACTACAACAACTATAGTATCAAACTGTAGAGTAGAAATCACCATTCAAGTTAAAACCAGCTTAACAACAATTAACAGTGCCCCCACTGGCAAGCTGCGACAGGCCAATTTTTCAGTTTGGAGGTTGATACCTCTCAACCAGTGCAGCAAAGCGAAATGCTAACCACCAATAGAAATGACCAAAGCGGTCAGAACTGTGGAAAATTCACTTAATGAGATCAATTGATTCTGATATCAGCGCACATTTTTATATTGAATTTGGATGTCAAGACTTACCCATTGATCTATTATGCCTCAAAAGTTTGGCAAGATTTTAGACAAAACTCAATACAAATGGGTTTTCTTTTGGAAAACAAGAAACAGAAATTACCATACTGTTGTTGATGGGGAATTTGACCACTTTTTGTAGCATCAGGGGCCTTCAGGGCACATTTTTACATTTAATTAAGTAATTGACCCCTCCAATCTCCTTAGCTGATAATAACGATTGAAAAAAATTATCCCTGACCAAAAGTAACCATAATGGTCAGTTTTGGCCAAAAAAGTGGCCATAATGTTTTGAGTGGGTTAAAAAAGACTGACATTTTTTGATTCAGCGCAAATTTATATTCACCCGGTTAAACTTTTCAAATCCTCCCAACCAATAATTGATTAAATCCCCTTATCTCCTAGGCCAAGGTTTATTACAAGGCCAAGCCACAGCTGATACGATGTCAATGTTTTCCTGTGATGCATCACATGTAATTGACTAGACACTGGTATCGCTTAAATAGTGCTGTGGATTGTGAATCTACCATATTGTACAATTTTAAAGGAGGCAGTCATGCTTTAAAAAAGGCAATCTCCAAAAATATCATCCCAAGCAGGATGAGGCTACAGGTTTGGTAAATTATGCCAGCATTCTACAAAATCTGACCCTTGTTTGTAGTGATGAAAATTGAAATGTTATTCAATAGGCAATAAGCATTCCTTTATAGTATTTTTATTCAAGTAACACATCAACATTTCAGGATCACCACAATGCTTTTAATCATTTTTTTTTGCCATGGGAATCTATTTTTTGTTGATAATTCATTGCTTTTGTGTAATTCTTACTAGAAAAAGAATCACTTGATGAAATACTGGTATGTCATGAGATACACATTTCTTCATTTTCCAATGATTTATCAAATCATGCTTCAAGTCATTGAAATTTTCATCAAAGAAACGGGCCCTAGCAGTGACCTTTGACTTTCCAGAAGGCTAATCTTCCATGACTTCCACAGTTTTCCCATGACTATGGGAACCCAGCATAGGGGAAATACAAGGCAGAAAGTTATTATAATCGCAATTTTCACCTGAGAATGTGCACAATTTCCATCACAAGAGGGGCAGTTTTTCATCACCTGAGGAACATTTATTGACGTGGAAATATTCTTGGTGTATGCCCCCTGCCATCTCGACAATGGGTATTGGCCCTTTTTTTCTCAATGTAAATGCTGATTTTACGCACATAACTATACACTGAAAATCTTGTCGTATGTCTTTTAAAGCTTACATTTTATGTAACTTTAATACAACATGCTCACATTTCATCCTGTAATACTAATGTACTGTGTGCTGTACAGTGCTGATCCAATACTAGGTTAACCATAACCCTAATCTTCTTCTTCGGGCAAAAGGAATATGGAACATTTAAAAGCAGCCAAGAATAAAAGTTAGTAAAATAAGACCAGTTAGCCTGGAGCCGAACTAATGTTACTTCATCCTAGTCTCCTAACCTCAATCCATGAAAAAGAACATGACTTCTATCCTAGTCTCCTAACCTCAATCCATGAAATAAAACATGACTTCTATCCTAGTCTCCTAACCTCAATCCATGAAAAAGAACATGACTTCTATCCTAGTCTCCTAACCTCAATCCATGAAATAAAACATGACTCCTATCCTAGTCTCCTAACCTCAATCCATGAAATAGAACATGACTTGTATCCTAGTCTCCTAACCTCAATCCATGAAATAGAACATGACTTCTATCCTAGTCTCCTAACCTCAATCCATGAAATAGAACATGACTTTCATCCTAGTCTCCTAACCTCAATCCATGAAATAGAACATGACTTCATCCTAGTCTCCTAACCTCAATCCATGAAATAGAACATGACTTGTATCCTAGTCTCCTAACCTCAATCCATGAAATAGAACATGACTTGTATCCTAGTCTCCTAACCTCAATCCATGAAATAGAACATGACTTCATCCTAGTCTCCTAACCTCAATCCATGAAATAGAACCTGACTTCATCCTAGTCTCCTAACCTCAATCCATGATATAGAACATGACTTCATCCTAGTCTCCTAACCTCAATCCATGAAATAGAACATGACTTCATCCTAGTCTCCTAACCTCAATCCATGAAATAGAACATGACTTGTATCCTACCCGATTTACCAAGCACTGAAGTCATTCAAACTTGTTGAACTTTTGACCCTTTTCTTGTCGGCTTGGTAACTCCTGTCTCCTTCTCCTGGTCTCTTTGTAACTCCACCACTGTTGGAGCTTGGTAGATCTGAAGTTGAACTTGTTGAAGGCCTTAAATAGTGAACATTAAAACAAACTTTGTTAAATTGATATGAAACTTATTTTTAGTGATACAGTGATTCAATGACTTGACATAGATTATCAAGCAGAGCAATACATCTTTATTTATAACTTTTGATCCTGTTGTGGTAGAAAGTATTCCTAGTGATTTACTGAATGTCTGTATGATCTAAGCTATAGTAATTGTTTCAGAAGAGAAAAGGGAATTCATTATTTTTCTTTGATTTTGATGAAAACGTGAATCCTTGTCCAATATTCAAGACATTATTCACCTACTGGTACATGTATATTGATCTCTATTGCAAAAAGATATATCATTATGAATGTAATTTTCATAATTATGGTTTAATATGATTATATCATAATATAACAATCTAATTTGCATGTTTTGCAAATAAATATTGAATCCTAATATAAATAAACATTATTTTCAAAGTACAGGATAGGATCCTCTAATTGAATTTCTACAAAGGAAATGCTGAATGTGCCTGCAGTGTGATCATTGGGGCAGAATTATCATTTGGTGAAAAACCAAAGTTGGGACACTTAAAATAAAATGCTCTGTACATCACAGCTTCCATGCCACTAAGGTATACTATATCAAAAACATCAGTGTTAAAGGGATCCGGTAACTCAGTCTCAGATTCTGAAACAGAATCCTGGATTTAGCTCATGCTGCAATGATAATTATAAACCTTTAGGTCAGTCAGGAACTCCATGACTTTTACAAGCCAATCGCCTGTCTGATTATCAAGATATTTATGATTGGAATTACAAATTTTGAAAACTGTTTGCCAAACGCTTTTCATAACACTACAGTCTATTGGGGAAAACGAGTATGGTAAAATCGGTCACTCAGAGATTTTAACTTTTTTGAGGCACTTCTTGATCATTTTCAGGTGCAATTTTTTTTAGGGCTTCAATAATACACCATATCACAGACACTGATAACACGTAGGGCCGTGCATCTCAGATTTAACATTGTTAAAAGATGCTTTTAAAGGATACTTCAATGAGGAGATATATATGGAAAGATTAAATAAAAGTGACTTGTGAGTAGACAAGTCAACACCCACTTTAACCCTATCCAGCCCGGGGGGGGGGGGGGGGGGGGGGGCTTTAGAAGCCTTCCCCTCGACATTTTTCGCGAAAATTTTTTAACGCAAGAAAATCTTGCATTGAAATTTTGTGACTTTTTTCTTTAGAGTCTTGCGCATCTTTTGAAAGAAATTTTTCGAAAATCGGACCTACCATTACAAAGTCAATTTTGTGATTTGTGTACAAAACATATGGAAATCTCATTTTTCAAATAAAGAGATAAAACATTGGTTATTTGGTCTTGTTTATAGTTCAGGTGTTTTTTTTTTTTGGGGGGGGGGGGTCAAAGTTGTTAAATTATAGATGGAAATGAAATAAAACAACAAAAACAATAAAATACATAAGCTAAAAAAACAAAGAAATACATAAGAAATTATCAAAACAAAGGATAACATCAGGAATAACCTGGCTCTTCCAATTTTTTTGGCTGTATTATTATCCCAAATGGTCTAAATAATATGTGTAGTGAAAATTAATGTTTAACTCTTATCCTGCCACAGGGCTAATCCCCCCAGTGCCAGATTTATAACCAGATAATCGGATTAACGCGATGGTACTAACAATAGCGCGTGCAAAACACTAGGCACAGTCCAATGGGCATGAACAATAACTGCTATTACGAATGTTTGCTAGCATGCAAGAAGCAGCGTAACAGTAGCGTGCACGCAGCCTCATGGCAGGCTATGAGTTAAATATGAAGAATATATGATTTATGGATAAAAATGTGAATGTTATTACCATATTTGCATAAATTACCATAAATATGCAAATGAGTGAATTTTTCAAAAAATTGAAATTACCATACAGTCAGACCGCAGCGCGCGCGTTAATGAGGCTGAAAGCCGATTTTTACTCAGCGTGTCTTTGGTAATCTCGTGCATTCACGTGTGCTGAAATTCACGAGATTTTCCGTGAGATTTGTAAGGGTGTACAAACAGCTGCTTTTGTGGTCGATAACTTTAGTCAACATGGCAGCACGCAACGGTAATTACTCTAGAGATCTTCAGCTTCAGTTTGATATGAAATTTGCCATATTTCACAATTTTGAAACAATCTTTTTTCACCACTTTTATGGTCGTTATTTTTGTAACATTTCAACAGCTATTTTGTACCCGGAATTTCGCTTTTGGTTCCTGACTTTGGTACATAATTAATTTGTTTACTTTGAGATTCGTTGGAAAGATGAAAAGTCACTGATCAAAATAATGTCAAAACCTAATTGACGCAAAATCATGTTTTCTTTATAATCATAATAATTAAGACCCTAAAAACCCGGAAATTACCAATTTGTTCTTTCTATGATGGCGCGAAATTGTGTGATTTCATACTCGTGCACGCTCGCCGTCTGAGCAATGACAATGTATAACTGATTATTAAACTCCAGGGAGCTCCGCCGCGCCACAAACTGGTCGAAAAAAATAAGAAAAATGATTAAAAAAGAAATATTGTAGAAAATAATTATCAGAAGAGCAATTAACGTATTTGAACCAGGGTCCTTAGATCGTTGCCATGACTGCTTACGCGCACGTGCATTGCAGGCGCACGCCACAAAACTAGGTTACTAAACTCTAGTTTTCAGAATGTTAATAAACCAAAGCGGAACATATATGACGTAGTTGACGTAGTTGACCAATCAGAACGCTGTATTATCACATCGGCAAAGTTGACTACTTTTTTTAATTATTCATAAACATGAGCGTGATTTTTTTTGGTTCCTGACTTTGGTACAGCGTAAAATAAAATAATTTTGATATCATTTTAAAGAAAAATATTTATGCTTTATGCTGATTATAACATCTTCTTGACGCAAGAATGATTTCTATGTGAAAATCAGCCCTACTCTTTAGATAGATTTATCGTCGAAAAACCCAATTTTCAAGGCGAAATATCTGTTTCCAAAATATATCTAACATGATTGTCATATAAGTATATAGAGAGTGCAACTTCTTATCTTTAAAATAAGACCCATTTCATGAGAAATGAACAATTATAAAGGCAAAAACTGCCGATCGGGAAGACCGTCTGCACTACTCATTACGTATGCAAGACACGTACATGCTTGCATACGTGCTGAGTAAAATAGAGGGTTTTCGCACCGGCTGCGGTCTGACTGCATAGTATTCTATACACTTCACCTCAGAAGCAAACATAGAGAACGGGACGTACAGACGGACGGAAAACTCGAAAACATAATGCCTCCAGGTAATTTGTAGCGGAGACATAAAAATCTGCATTATACAATGTTTCACTTGTTTACACCCTAAATGGTATATAAGCAATCAAGAATATTGACCTGGCATTAGTATTCTCCATTGATGCTTGGGCCAAGTACTTGCCAACTCCTGCTCTATAAACCCTAGGCTTGTCTGAGGTTCCTGGTGCTACTGCTCTAGACCGGGGTGCTTTCTTTTCTTTGGTCTCTTCTTCTACTTTCAGCTTTAATCTCTCCTCTGAAATCTAAACATTCAAAAACGAAAATATAGTGTAAAGAAACGTAATGTAAAGGAATATTGTATAAAGAAACGTAATATAAAGGAATATTGTATAAAGAAACGCAATATAAAGGAATATTGTACAAAGAAACGTCATATGAAGTAATATTGTATAAAGAAACGTCATATAAAGAAATATCGTATAAAGAAAACTCACATAAAAAAATAAATAAAAAAATAATGATTTTGATGAGGTGAATTGAAACGACAGCTGGCAAATCCTGAGTGCGCACTCATAAGAAGCCCCGCCCAGTAATATGAGTTTTGTATGATACAACATAACACACATGTGCTTGTAAGATGAAATACATGTATGTAATTGAATTGTACAATGAATTCGACGGCATTGGAGAATATGCCTTTGATTGTATCCTACAGATGTTGTCATTTACATTTTGACAGGATATATTCACAATAAAAAAAATAGAATATAATATGATAGCAAGCTGGCAGGTCTCCCTCAGATGATATATATATTACCTCTTTGTCCACCTCTTCATATGGGTTGACAAATACAACTGTGTCTTGAATCACAATGTCCTCTAATGGTCTGTCTTTCTTATCAGTCTCTATCTTTTCCATATTAGTGAGTGTATCAAGACCGCCAACAACACTGTAACAAACCAAACACACAAGATTCATTGTGATTACCAATAACACAAACAAACAAACAATCATGTCTTCAAAATTGATTCTCATCTATCTTAAAAATGTGCTGTACATTTCTGTTTCTGTCCCATCACAATCTGGTTTTTTCAGGTATGACAAGACAGAATCCAGATGGAACAGGATGGAATCTATGAATAGTAAGAGTAGTCCCACACATTTAATTTTGATGATAGTGTCCATATTTTATCTCTGATGCCTTTCTCCCCAATATATTAAATGAAAAAGAAATTCTGCCACTCACCTTAGCTACATAATATCATGTTATATTATTTTACCAAGAAAATAATTCCTTCGTTAAATTATAATTTGTTATATCCACATCCCCATTCATCCCATCACATGACACCAATCTGTGAAATTACAAAACCCTGATGTCATCTCTTCAAAAACTTAAAGTGTGAGTATAATCATACAATTATATATAAACTCTTTTCTTTCTTGAAATTCTAAAAAATTAATTAAACTAGATGGAACTTTGACTGCTCGCAGTCGAAAATGATGCTAATGTGATCACAAGCTATTTTTGCATACATAATGAGCCCCATGACCTTTGAACTTGACCTCATGACTCCAAAATCTATTCAGTTCATTGGCTCTGCAAGAAACATACATGTCCTGAGTTTCATGGTAATCTGTCTATCTGTTCTAATGATAATGTGATCACAAGCTATTTTTGCATACATAATGAGCCCTGTCACCTTTGATCTTGTGACCCCAAAATCTAATCAATTAATTGGCTCTGCAAGATACATACATGACCTAAGTAGGGCAGAAATCCATCAATCAATTTATGAGATAAGTCAATCACAAGCTATTTTTGCATACCGTATTTGCCGTCGTAAAGGCCGCAGTATTATTGGAAGAGAAAATATCAAAAAGTTGGGGTGCGGCCTATGCGACGAAAGAGTAAAAAAAAAAAAAAAAAAAAAAGTAAGTCAAAACCAGCACGAATTTGCACATATGGGACTAGATCTACGAACGGTACAATAACTACACATTTCCACACATCTTACCGACAATTTTATCTTGCATTGTTGACATGAAGACGAAAATAAACTTCCAAAAACAACATCTGCCGATAGATCTTGATCTAAGTTCGTGCCAATGCATTGCAAAAATAAGAGAAGGGCCCGCTAACGGAGCTGCCGCGAAGTATCCAGCACGCGAAGTCGCTATTTTGAATCCATTTCAATACACAAGAGAGAGGCGCAATGTATACATCACAAAAAACTACATAGGCTAGCATCAGTGTGGGATGGCCGAGCGGTATAAGGAAGTGATTTTAGTCAAATCATCATTTGTACGCAAGAGATCAAATCTCGTCTTTGACAACAATTTTTTTTTTTTTTAAATGTCAAAATCGGGGGTGCGGCCTATACGGCGCTGCGGCCTTATCGTCGGCAAATAGGGTACATAATGAGCCATGTGACCTTTGACCTTGTGACCCCAAAATCTAATCAATTCATTGGCTCTACATACATGACTAAAGTTTGGCAGGAATCCATTACTTGGTTCTTGAGATAAAGCGATCACGAGAACAGGACGTACATACGGACGGACAACCCGAAAATATAATGCCTCCGGATACTTCGTAGCAGAGGCATAAAAATGCTTTTACTCTACTATCTCAACTTCATCATGTGACTGTTATATCCTGAAATAATTGCATGGAAAAATGGGAGCTTTCATAAGCTTACCTTCCAAATATGGTGTGCTTTTCATCCAAGTATTTGCAGGATCTGAATGTGATGAAGCTGTAAACAATAAAAAGAATTCACAATGAATAAACCATTACCGGTATAATATAGAGGTGCTGTGGTCTAGTAGATAAGTCTCCAGACTGTAAATTACAAGATACAGGGTTTGAATCCCTGCCACAGTACTACATATGCGATATTTAATCCAGGTGTAGTCAGTGCAGGTAGGATTTAATCCTTGACTGCATTGAGAGTTATGGTTGCCAGAGCTAAAGATGGGGTACATACAGCCTGGGTACATATGGGTTATGGTTAACCTTTGGAAGCACAGAGATAAATCACATCATACATGATATGCGTTATATCGACATATTACTATCACAATTAAAAAAAAAATCTTTTTTCCAGGATAGAAAATACAGTCAACCTCACGTAAGTTGATCTTGACGGACTGAGTTCAATGCATCGACTTTGACTTGTGCATAAGGCATAGATATATGACTCACACATATGCACATTCAGTCGTCCCTAAGCCTCACTTAAATGGGGAAAGCTGTGCCTTGGCGCGGCTGGTGGCTTGATTCGGATTAGTTTTAGCGCATGGCCAGAGACGCCAAGGTAAAAGATCGGCAATGCGTGACATTTTCATTTTTCGGTGCGAGGGTATAACACACGTATAGGTATGGCGTTTTTTTTAAATCTAGCGCGCGCGCCGTGCGTGAGAGCCGTTTTCAGATGCTCCAAATGCGTGACGTCACGCCTAATGCGTGACACTTGGAAGCTCTGCATGCCATTGTTTAAATTGTTGTACAGACATCCAGAAAATAAGAACAAACCTTCACATACACATTGTAGGATTTCATACTCCTGTTTAATACAACTTTGATATAAACCAGACATGATTAATTCCATTGTATCAAATCTAGGCCTGAGTCATGTCGGGATTTTCATAAACCGGGTCCCGACGGCCTTGCACCGATCGGGACCCGGTGTCCCGAAATCAGCTCGCAGGATTTGTCACTTGCCTCTATAAAAAGCGCATATTATCAGTATGTCCCTTAAAAGTGACCTTTTTTATCAGTCAAATAAATCAACACATGCATACCTCGGCACAGATCGGTATATTCTTCCATTTGACATTATTTTTATCCTTGATTGGCGATGTTTAGTGCCATTATCGTGCCTCCAAAAGTAAAAAAAACTGGAGCAAAAATAGAAAGACAACGATCGAGCCGCCATTTTGATTCATGCAGGTTGAATAAATCGGGTCAGAAAACATTAATGTTTGAATAATAAAACGGCTTTCTAAAAAGTACTCCTTTACAACATATAACCGATCGAATAATTTTTAAAAACAAAATAGATATTTTTTCTTTGATTTTGAACACCGCATGCTTCTTTTAAAAGCTGAAAATTACTTGGTAATCACAAGAAGTTTCGATACGGATAGCTGTTACAAGGCAAGTTCAGACTAGCCTCGGAAAAATGCGCAGTGCTCCTTTGTTAGCTGTAATGCGTGCCAGAACGAACCCAAACAAAGACGTGATCGTAACGAGAAAAAAATCATTAAAAACTACGAGAGCACAATTGGAAAGACAACTACTGCTCAAAATTACGATAATCAGATAAATAACTTGGACAAAGAATTCAATAATCGCCCAAGAAATGCCAAAGAAATTGTGATAATCGAGGAGTAACTGGGTACATTTTTATCGCAAGGGGCTTGCTGCAAATACTTGAATCCTTTGTTATACTGCTTTTTACCGCAGAGGGCGTTATTTGGTTTCTAGCCTCGTGTTAGAACACGAGGCTAGAAACCAAATAACGTGTAATTCTGACATATCTGCAGGCCCATTCCGATATGATTGTTCCTATAGTAACTCCTTAAATATCACTATTTCTGTGGCTTTTCTTGGACAACTATTGTATTATTCCTCCAAGTTTGTATCTGCTTACGATAATTTTGAGTAGTTGTCTTTCCAATTGTGCTCTCGTAGTTTTTAATGATTTTTTCTCGCTACGATCACGTCTTTGGGTTCGTTCTGAAACGGATTACAGCTAACTACGAGGAGCACTGCGCATTTTTCCGAGACTAGTCTGAACTTGCCTTGCAACAGCTATCCGTATCGAAACTTCTTGTGATTACCAAGTAATTTTCAGCTTTTAAAAGAAGCATGCGGTGTTCAAAATCAAAGAAATAATATCCATTTTGTCTTTTAAAAATTATTCGATCGGTATGTTGTAAAGGAATACTTTTTAGAAAGCCGTTTTATTATTCAAACATTAATGTTTCTTTCAACCTGATTTATTAATCCTGCCGAGAGACCCGGCCAGTACAGTAGCTAGCTAGCAGCTGGCAACAACAACCCCAGGCATGGGGCGAACTGCTTTGCAACCCATATTTATATCAGCAGTTCGGATTGATTCAGGATGAGCTAGAATATGATTGGTAACAATTAAATACTTAAGTTTCAAGGTGGAATGATTTTAGTGTTGTGCAAAACTGCAATTTCTTACATATTTCATTATTTTTTTCGAAGCGTCGGTTTTCACAAAACGAAACCGGGACCCGACGGCAACGGTCGGGTCCCGGTGTGATCGACCGTACCGACTCAAGCCTAATCAAATCCTTGTTTGTTATGATTTATTTGTAACTTAAGATGACCCTTCGTCCTCTATGCACATGCAACAGACTAGACTTGACTGATTGCAGAGAATGGGAGTGTAGTGACCTTGTGAGACTTGACTGATTGCAGAGACAGAATGGGAGTGTAGTGACCTTGCCGGTGAGATAACTCTGCTTTGTTGAAATGAGGTCATGGAGGAGGACATAGAGGGGCGATGGCAGGGGACACAGGTATTATTGAATTAAAAAAAGGGGGAGGTACTTTAGTAGGAAAATAAGATGAAGAGTAAAGTGAAAAATAAGTAAAAATGGGGACACTAATGAATGATATTGCTCTATGCCTTTCTTTACTTTATCTTCTCCTCCCGGATGCTTCTATTAATTCTTCTATTCAACCACCCCCATTCCTCCTTTTGTATGTTTCTTTTAATTCAATTTTCTTGTCTATGATCATTTCCTCACTCTTCCATTTTCTTTCTTTATGATTATGTTTGTCTTGATAACTTTGCAAATCTCTATCCCATCCCAAGTTACTTTTGATCAAGACAGTCTGAATTGAAATCTCTATCCCATCCCAAGTTACTTTTGATCAAGACAGTCTGAATTGAAGGGAAATTATCAGGGGATAGACAGAGAATGTAAGAGAGAGAGAGAGAGGGAAAGAGGGGGGGGGGGGGGGGTGTACGGGTATGGTTTTTGTGCGATCAGTGCTTGAAAAACGCCCCTTTTTAAGGTAAACGTAGACGCTACTGTATAGCTGAAAACGACACCCTTTCAACGCTTTTTCTTGACGCGGGTGCGTAGCCAGTCATGTTGGGAGTGACCCCACCCCCCCTCCCCCCCGGGTCTTAGATAAGGCTTTCCCAATTGCATATATGTAGATTAGTCAACCTATACTACGGATTTAATATGAACTGTAAGTTATTGGACAAAGCTTGGGACTTGTGACAATTTATTAAAGGTAGAAGTTTTGGACTGTGGTTTGATGGTTGTACTTACAATTGTGACTTGTTTGTGTTGGGACCTGAATTGGCCATACTGAGGATACCCCTTCCTGTGTGGCTCAGATTAGGCTTGAAATCATCTTCAAACGGCTTTTCCCAGATTGATTCCCCGCCTACAGTATATAAATACAACACAGGAAAATATTGTTTAGGGCTCCAAGTGTACAGTATAGTAGTTAAAAAAGCAACTTGCCAGTTTGCTCATTTAAATATATATCAATTTTTAATTGTCAATTCCTACTTTTAACTTAACTTTTACTTTATGTTATTTCATTTTATATACGTATTAATTAATTATTTATATATTATGTTGTTCTGCATGCTAGTTATGATTGTTTTCATAATATTTTATTCATTTGATTTTAAATCTGTTCTTCTTTTACTTTTGTAATTGTTTAAATTGTATGGAGCCTTAATTTGAATTGTATATTATTTTGTATGAGATTTTTATTATGTATGCACGGACTTGCTGAAAAACAGCCATTGGCTGATGCAAGTGATCCGTGTTGAAATAAAATAAAATGAAATGAAATGAAATGAAATGACTACTAAATGCAGCTGTACACACTCTCATAGAATAAGGCCCACATGGAACCCAGGTCTGACTTGGGGCTTATGTTATTCTTTATTTTATTCAAACTTCTCATCTGTTACCTCAGATAATGCCGGGTAAAGCTATTTCATTTCTTATTTCGTTTCATTTCATTTTTGCTGTACACAAAAGATGATTGATGCAATTTAATACAACTCATACATATACATCAAAATGTTTATCCATTATGAAATAAAAAGCTCAATGTGAGTGTTTAAATATTTTAACAATAATAAATGGGTCAAAATTTAGTGGTTGATTATTAGTCAAATGTACATGTAACAGAGCTTAGAGTAACTTACCAGTCCCAGTTCCTGTGGGATCTCCTCCTTGAATCTGTTCAGTAAAAAAATATTGGTAAACAGAAACAATAACAACATCTGTTGTGTTTTATACAATTTGAGTATCATTGTCTTATCGTGTAATAAGTTAAGAGAACACTAAAGCCCAAGTGATCCCGGATATTCTAATCAGGCAACTATACTACTGATATTGCTGCATAATGTCATCAACTTTACACTTCATGCCAAATTGATCTTGAGATAATATAACACCAATAATATGATACATGTTTATAAAGTACCGGTACACATATATATTGACTTTGGACCTATATTTATTGTAATTACAAGACTTCTTCTCATGTTGATGAAGATGATTCACAGTATACCATGCAGTGCCATACTTCTGTTCAAACACTATAAGGGGTGGATGATGATAATAATAATAATAATAATAATTGTAAATTTATAATGCGCAGTTTCTATATGTATATACTCAACTGCGCATGACATAAAACTTGCATACTAACGTCAACTGTAACCACTTCCGACCCAAATTTAAAGTGTTTAACAATGTGTTGAAACTCAAAATGGCTGCCTCCCTCTCCCCCCCCCAAAAAAAAAAAAAAATTAAAAATTAAAAAACCCACATCATTGTGAAGTTTATTTCCATGGAATATATTTAAAACCAATCTAAAAGCTTAATTCAGCAAAACTTAATTAATGGCAATTACTGGTGGCTCAGTTATCATAACAATCATCATAATGATAGACGGTCCAACTGAAAATGACATGCCTCAGATCAGAGCTAGGAGATCAGAGGAATGAGATATTGAATATTCACTGTTGAAGCAGACCATCCTGATTAATCTAAATGATACATATTTTGATCCAGTGGTAGAAAAAATGAGTGAGTTATTACTTACCATAAAGTTCTTGATTAGTCTGTGGAATTTTGTGCCATTGTAGTAGCCTTTTGCACACAGCTGAATAAAGTTTTCACATGTCTTAGTTACCTATAGTAGTCAAGATATAAATCACATTGCACTTTTAACGAGTACCTTTCATCAGTTAAACAACTCCTTCCATTACATACATGTATATGTACTTCGTCTATTCAAGTGGATGTATCTCTCACTTCAGGCAAGTACTTTGTAACAACTATTGACATAATATCATTGAAATATTAATTCCTTACTGCAAGCATTCATATTATATATATCTTAATTACATATAATACATATATTAATAATATCAATATCAATATATATTATATATTCTTTTCATGTAGCTTTGTACATGTAAAATTAACTTGTTAAATGTATATAAACCACCCTTAGTCTCGTCTATTGAATTCAGAGGTAGAACAAATATATCTTATCTAAATATTCCTGCATAGTGCATAATAAATTTGCTTTTATCCCCTGTTACAGTATTAAATTTCCTTTAGGACAATGTTTAATGACTTACCAAATCACATCTGAGTTCAATGTTGAGTGTTCCTTTGTTGGTATTCATCCGAACATAACCTTTCTTCTTCACCCGCTCATATCGAATAATGTCTTCATCAATCACAGCTACATGTCAACAAAGGTATACAAGTTCAACTCATTATTATTCATATTCAATGTAATTAAATAAAATCTTGAAAGTAACCTGTAACCTGATTTTCTCATGACATATATGTACATGTAGAAGCTGTTAGTTACAATAAAAAGAGTGTGACAACCAAGCACTGGAAAAGTATTTACAGTATATTATCATATTATTTATACAGTAGGCTTGCGGGTGCACCATGTGAGAGAGAGAGGGAGGATTGAGGAGTCCTGAAAAGGACCCTCTGTAATCTTTCTTGAGGGTTTGTAGTCCTGAAAAGGACTGTTGGTATAGTCTTGAAAAAGACTGTTGGTTATCTTTCTTAGCTTATAGTTCTCAGGAGAACTATAGCGCTTGGAGAGGATGAGTGACGGGAGTGGCTCGATGTATCGAACAGGTTGACTATCCGTCGTCAGGAGACTGATATTATTTGTTTTTGTGAGCCACAGCATAGAATTACCTAGTATCTTCTGAATGGTTTGTTGAAAATAGAGGAAAATAATATTGACTAACCTGCTTCATGAGTGGTTTGAGGAGTCATAGCTGTTGAGGTGAAGCCTGCTGCAACCATACCTGTACTGTAGTGTGCCTAGAAAATAATACAAATTTGTTTAAACACATCCCTTTTTTTTCGTTAAGATAATCTCAACTTTTGCCATAGCTTTAATGTCATATTATCTGAAGTATTCACTTAATAGATAGATACTAAGATAATCAAGGAAAGCAAAAGCAAAATTGACTGATTTTTTGTATTTTTATACAGCTGTCACAGCAATACACACAATCAATAAAATATTGTTTTATGACCTACAGTGTATGCTTGCCAAATGGACTAATACAACAAATCAAAATAAAGAAATAACAGATGAGACAAAGTCATCATGTAAACATACTAAACATTAACAATACTAGTTTATTTTAAAAACTTTGCTAGCCTTGGGCACTCGGTTTGCATTACTCCTCTTTTGCTTAGTGATCTAGACTCAAGCACAGATAGTATTGTTAAATTCAAACCCTGGACAAATAACTACATGTTATCATAACCCTACATCACACCTAAAACTTATTAGCAACCCAAACCCTATATATGTGTCCTCAAATAAACCCCACATTGAAGGGGGTGTAGCATGGCAAATAATGGTTGACTCCATCTACAACTTCTTTTGGACAACTGCACGTAAACGAATGGACTTGATTAACGGTCAGCGCGCGTTAGTGTTCGTGAAACAGACCTTAGTTCTCCTCACGCTTTGGTTAGAGTATGGTGCACGCACGTGAATACTGCAGTCGCGTCATCCATAGTCGTATTATACCTGATTGACCCTGAGTCAGGCCACGGGAAAGACACGTAGTCTCATTATGCTACACTCTCTTTAATTTCAAAGGACGAATAGTGACAGCTTGACGTCAACTGAAAACACACTGTGCCCAAAAAGCAATTATTGGATCAAGACAACACCAACAGGTTTAATTGTTTGCAGGGAGCACCAACACTAAACATAGAGCATTATGTTGGATCATGAAGGCACAAAACCAACTCTGCTGAAAGACTGGTCAATTCTAGGCTTTGAATTAACTAAAATGAATCATATGGGATAAAATACTCACAGAATTGAGTTTATCTGCTCTCTGTTTCTTTTCTTCTTTCCCTTCCTGAGGAGTGAGATGAATACAAATACATGAAGGTAAAATAAA
This sequence comes from Strongylocentrotus droebachiensis, assembly GCA_035222895.1. NCBI lineage: Eukaryota > Metazoa > Echinodermata > Echinoidea > Camarodonta > Strongylocentrotidae > Strongylocentrotus > Strongylocentrotus droebachiensis. The sequence continues at coordinate 18,806 of JAVYIG010005594.1, read as the reverse complement.
AATCAATACATCATTTATTGAAATGATTCTTTATAAATAATACAATTTGGGTAGCAATTCACATATTATAAAGTGTTCGCCTATTGCTTTCTCTTTTACTCTGAAAGGGAAATCCAACCTTTGTAAACAGTTCATTTGAATGAAAGCAGAAAAATAAGAGAAACAGAATGGCCAAAGTTTAAAAGAAATCAGACCAATGACATAAAAGTGTTAAATGTGAAATTAAATAAAAACATCCAAGCAAATCTCATATAAGCAAATTTGGTTAGGAGATTGTGACATATGTCATAGTCATGGACAACTCTCCAGTTTGTCATATCATTAATTAAACTGGAGTTTTAAAACTACCAGTTTTACCCCGATTCCATGATAGCTGGGAATCCTGTAATATCAATCAGTATTATTCCCTGACTGCTTGCTTATAATGAACAGATAGCTAAAGACTACAGAACTGCGCCGAGAAGCAACATGTACAAGCATGCTACAAACATCATTCTGTTATAATGTTGAATACTGGTATATTTGTAGTAGGGAAATGATGTGAAATGATGTATTACCGTAGGCTGGTATTCTTTGTAGAGTGTTCCTAAGATGTCTTCTGTCTCAACATTTGTCTTGTTGAGCGTATACTTTGGGTCTTTCCTCGCTTTCTTCTCAGCTGTAAGGCATGAAACAATATGTTATTAAAGCATTAATAGTCAAGTGATACTACATAAAAACACAATGCCCTAATCATCAATATCTTAGATTCTAAATTTGTTGAACTGTTAACCATTCAACTAATTTACCTATACCTATGGACTATTTAGGTTTGAGCTCATATTCTACATGTATCTAATATGTATTTTGTTTCCTGTCCTGCCATCTTCAAATTTTTTCTGACGGAATTTTGCACCATCTTCCCTGTTGTGTTTTCCATTATTGTGTAACACTCTTTCTACCACTACTTCCCATCACCTCCCTTTCTCACTCTTACACACACATCCCCTCCCTCTTTCCCTTGGTATCGTACTTCTCTCTTTCCTTTTTTCTCTCTCTCTCTTTCTCCCTCCTTCTTTCCCTTACTCACTCTCTCTCTTCCTCTCTCTCTCTCTCCCACCTTCTCTCCCCTCCCCCTCCCTCCTTAACTCCCTCCTTTGTTGCCTTCCTTCCTCAGTGAGTGCTAACCTTCATCTTCCACTCTCTCCCTTCCACCTTCTCTCCCCTCCCTCCCTCCTTCCCTCCCTCCTTCACTCCCTCCCACTCTCTATCACTCCTATGTTGCCTTCCTTCCTCAGTGAGTGCTAACCTTCATCTTCCACTCCCTCTGTTCCACCTTCTCTCCCCCCCTCTCCCTCCCTTGTTACCTTCCTCCCTCCTTCACTCCCCCCACTCTCTATCACTCCTATGTTGCCTTCCTTCCTCAGTGAGTGCTAACCTTCATCTTCCACTCTCTCCGTTCCACCTTCTCCCCTCCCTCCCTTGTTACCTTCCTCCCTCCTTCCCTCCCTCTCACTCTCTATCCCTCCTTTGTTGCCTTCCTTCCTATGTTGCCTTCCTCCCTCTCTCAGTGAGTGCTAACCTTCATCTTCCTCTGTGAGTGCTAACCTTCTTCTTCCACTCTCTCCGTTCCACCTTCTCTCCCCTCCCTCCCTCCCTACCTTGTTACCTTCCTCCCTCCTTCCCTCCATCCCACTCTCTATCCCTCCTTTGTTGCCTTCCTTCCTCAGTGAGTGCTAACCTTCATCTTCCACTCTCTCCCTTTCACCTTCTCTCCCCTCCCTCCCTCCCTCCCTTCCTTCCCCCTCTCTCTCCCTACCTCGTTACCTCTCTCCTTTACTCCCTCCCACTCTCTATCACTCCTTTGTTGCCTTCCTCCTTCTCTCAGTGCGTGCTAACCTTCATCTTCCACTCTCTCCCTTCCACCTTCTCTCCCCTCCCTTTCCCCTTCCTCTCTCCCTACCTTGTTACCTCTCTTCTTTACTCCCTCCCACTCTCTATCCTTCCTATGTTGCCTTCCTCCCTCTCTCAGTGCGTGCTAACCTTCATCTTCCACTCTCTCCCTTCCACCTTCTCTCCCCTCCCTTTCCCCCTTCCTCTCTCCCCCTCTCTCTCCCTACCTTGTTACCTCTCTTCTTCACTCCCTCCCACTCTCTATCACTCCTTTGTTGCCTTCCTCCCTCTCTTGGTGAGTGCTAACCTTCATCTTCCACTTTCAGGTTGTTTTTGATGTGATGGAATGCAGAGATGTTGAACTTGTCCAGCTGGCCCGGATCTTGGATGGTGATGAGATCAGATCGTTTGAAGGTTTCATCAGTCAGCAAATCCTTCCAGTTCTTAGCTTTGATATTCAGCTGTTCAATAGCCTAATTCATAACATGAACAATTTTGATGAATAGGCCTATATTCAAGTTTAAACCTATTATACTTCAAAGAAAGATTCTGCATGCAAGAAATTCAAATGTTCTTATTCTTACAGATTTAATTTGATTCTGACTGGTATTTGTTGGTCTCTAAGATTCAAAACCAAAACTTACATAAAGTAAAAATCATAAATTTCATTATCATTTAAGATCCGAGTCAAAAGTTGAACTTTTGTTGTTTGATAATGATAATGCATGCGCATGAGTTCATTATACGATCTATCCGCACTCGAGTTGAGGCTGTGTGTATCTATCGCACGAAGCCGTTAGGCCGAGTGCAATAGATACACACAGCATCAAGAGAGCGGATAGATCGTATAATGAACGAATGAAAACATGCATCATTTGTTTTATACAACAAAAATCCTAGATCCTTGCTATTTGATGTAAAAAGAATTCATTCAAGATTGTTTCGTGACAGTATATGCCGGAGTATATCTCAAGTTTAATAAGGCACATACAAAGAAAAAAAAAAGTTTAATAAGGCTTAATTTAGTGCGCACACATAGCTATAGATGTAGCAAGCGCACTAATTACCTCTATACCCATTTACGCATAGTGCTGCGCAAGAATAGGCTCATATGCTCACACAGTATTACGTGCTCTAACCTATACGCGCACTACTGCGCCCTAAAAACGAGTTCAATAGTACTGGAAAATATTGCACTCCTTTTCATGAAAACGAGTGCAATAGGCTCAGTAAATGATTCACACATGACCGCGCATGACCAATCATTTGATTAGGATCTGGGAGTGAGTTGTATTAATATTTATGTTCCTTATTATATGCATTTAATACACACTAATTTGATCACAAATGAGTCAATAATTTGTGTGGCATATACAGGGTATAGGAGCATATATTTGGTGAGTAATTATATCTGATTAGAAATGAATTTCTTTATGGATTTTTGAAGATCAATTCTTTATTCTCTTTAGATATTATGTAGATATATATGACATTAATTGGAATTATCTGTTGTTAAAAAATCAATATTTCATGATTACTTCTAAAGTAAGGTTAACTGTTATTGTTGGTGTTGAGGCCGAAAAGAATCATTGTCGTAAAGGTAGGATAACAATATATTACTTGCAGTGCCCACATGGAGAACATTATTGATACACGAGTCTACCCATATTCATATTGTTTTTAAAAGGTGAAGTCTATCTTGATATTAACTTGGTATTGACAAAAAAAAAAAAATCAGAGTAACAAATAAAGAAGGTTTGAACAAAATCGGAAAAAAAATGAGAAAATTCTATATTTTTAAAGTTTAAATCAATCAAACACAAATTGTCTACTCTGTGTTGTACTCTACATCGTATCCGGACACCTACCCTCGGACACCCAACCCCGGATAACCACCCCAGTCAACTTCCCCCTAGGACAACTACTCCCTAGGGCAACCACCCCCGAACAACTATCCTAGGGGGTACAGTAATAATAATAATAATAAATAAAAACGTTACTTATAAAGCGCTTACCACCGAAGTCTCTAAGCGCTATACACACAAAATAGACTGATATACAATTACATCTTATACAAAACTAAAAATAAATAAAAATAAAAAGTAGTGGTCCGGGGGGTAGTCGTCCTAGAGGAGAATTGCCTTAAGGGGTAGTTGTCTGGGGGGTAGTTGTCCCGGGGGGTAGTCGTCCTAGAGGACGGTTGCCTTAGGGGATAGTTGTCTGGGGGGGGGGTTAGTTTTCCGGGGGTGGGGAGGTTGTTGTCCGGGGGGTAGTTGTCCGGGGGAAGTTGTCCCGGGGGGTAGTAATCCTAGAGGATGGTTGTCTTAGGGAGTAGTTGTCCTAGGGGTTGTTGTCTTGGGGGTAATTGTCCCGGGGGGGGGGGGGGGGGGGGGTAGTCATCCTAGAGCGTGATTGCCTTAGGGGGTAGCTGTCCTAGGGGGTAGTCGACTGGGAGTGGTTATCCAGGGGGTGGATCTCCAGGGGGTAGGTGTCCTAGAACCACTTTACACATATCTTACAAGGGTCCTCTTCCATTGGCTCCATACTAAAACTACATGGATTTCTATTTTCTCTAAAGAAAATATTTAAACAAGCATGCACCCTAGATTTAGTTATTGCAAATATGTTTTACACGGGCACTGTATTACAAAAATCCAATCCTCCATCACAACTTAGACTAGATGGAACTTCGACTGCGCGCAGTCGAAAATGATGCCTCCGTCATAGAGCAAGTTTACAAACCAAAACAGAAGAAATTTTTCAAATTCAAGTTCAATTGTAATCCATTAACAGGTTCTCAGAATATCGTGATTACAAGCGATTTCTCATATACATATATGACCCTTTGACCTCATGACCCAAGAATCTACTCGGTTCATTGGCTCTGCAAGATACATACATGATCTAAGTTTGGCAGGAATCCATCAATCTGTTCTAATGATAATGCGATCACGAGCTGTTTTTGCATACATAATGAGCCCTGGGACCTTTGACCTCGTGACCCCAAAATCTAATCAGTTCATCGGCTCTGCAAGTAACATACATGACCTAAGTTTGGCAGGAATCCATCAATCGGTTCTAATGATAATGCGATCACGAGCTGTTTTTGCATACATAATGAGCCCTGTGACCTTTGACCTTTGACCTCGTGACCCCAAAATCTAATCAGTTCATCGGCTCTGCAAGATACATACATGACTAAAGTTTGGCAGGAATCCATCAATCGGTTCTTGAGATAACGCGATCACGAGCTGTTTTTGCATACATAACGAGTCATGTGACCTTTGACCTTTGACCTCGTGACCCCAAAATCTAATCAGTTCATTGGCTCTGCAAGATACATACATGACCAAAGTTTGGCAGGAATCCATTAATCGGTTCTTCAGATAACGCGATCACGAGAACGGGACGTACGTACGGACGGACGGACAACCAGAAAACATAATGCCTCCGGCTACTTCGTAACGGAGGCATAAAAATCAAAGTTTATTTAATTCATCATGCACAGCCACATGTTACCTTGATTTACCATTTCTCAAATATAGATTAATAACTACCCTTACAGGCCAACACGAACTAAATACTCACTTCATAGCAATATACGTTGCCCGTTGTTTTGACAGCAACAATATGAGTATTCTCATTGAATACCTTGAACGTCACTGGACAGTGGTACTTTCCTGAAAGAAGAACAATTCACAATGTATAAGGAGTAATCTCACAATTCAAATTAATTTTCCAGGTTATGATTTTCAGAATTTTGAACAAACACATACAAATGCAACATAGTTAGGAAATAGTAAGTTTGCATAACAGCCAAATATTGCGTATTTAAAAGGCATCCCACATTGATGATAATAATATCAATGGATTAATGCACTTACCATCAGTGTTCTTATGGAAATGAAGCTTGATGAGAGACTTTGCGTCTAGGGCCTGCATGTTGGATAGTAAAATGGTTACATTAACGGGAAAACTCATAATAAGATGGTAACAGTTAAAGGGACAGATGACTACGAACTCATAGTATAATGGGTACAGATAAAGGGACAGACTACTGCAAACTTATAGTATAATGGTTACAGATAAAGGGACAGATGACTACAAACTCATAGTATAATGGTAACCATTAAAGGGACAGTCTACTACAAACTCATAGCATAATGGTAACAGTTATAGAGACAGACAACTACAAACTCATAGTATAATGGTTACAGATAAAGGGACAGATGACTACGAACTCATAGTATAATTGTAACCATTAAAGGGACAGATGAATACGAACTTATAGTATAATGGTAACTGTTAAAGGGACAGACCACTAAAAACTCATAGTATAATGGTAACCATTAAAGTGACAGATGACTACAAACTCATAGTATAATGGTTACAGATAAAGGGACAGACTACTACAAACTCATAGTATAATGGTTACAGATAAAGGGACAGATGACTACGAACTCATAGTATAATGGTAACCATTAAAGGGACAGATGAATACAAACTCATGGTATAATGGTAACCATTAAAGGGACAGTCTACTACAAACTCATAGTATAATGGTAACAGATAAAGGGACAGACTACTACAAACTCATAGTATAATGGTAACAGATAAAGGGACAGACTACTACAAACTCATAGTATAATGGTAACAGTTATAGGGACAGACTACTACAAACTCATAGTATAATGGTAACAGATAAAGGGACAGACTACTACAAACTCATAGTATAATGGTAACAGTTATAGGGACAGATAACTACATGTATGAACTCATAGTATAATGGTAACTGTAAAATAACCAGAGTCTGCAAAGTAATCCTGTTAATATATTTCAATTGAAAGATCAGACTAGGTGAATTTGAAACCAACCTAGGATATTATTGCTCTTCATAGACTTCCACAAGGTTCATTTGTACTCCTGTACAAGTGGAAATATTTGAAAAGACATGACCAGGGCTAGGCTTCATTAACCTCATAAGGCTTATATATTGGTTTTTCATAAGCAAATGAAATCATTGCATTTTGATTGAGTGAGAGCTAATATGTCACAGAATATTTACATTTCTTATTAGTAAAAAGTTAAGATGTCCTTGGTTTTCTACTGGTTAAGAACCTTTCATAACAATGTGATGGTAACTGTTTGAGAATAGGGGAATACATTTTGAGATGACAGCTTGTAGTCTTACCTGTCCTGTTATGGGATTGGCCTTGTACTTCTTGATAAAAGGAACAATACTCATCAGATCAAAGATGATACCATCAACAGTACAGTAGGGGTGTTCAAAAGGCTGGAGCGACAGACTATTGGTCAAAAAAGAAAAGTGTCACAGATATTCTTAAAATAGTATGATTAATTCATCATAATTATACAAATTTTATTTAAATAAGCCTTAACGATTAAACCTCAACCTAATTTATAACAGAGCATGCATGTGTGAAAAACAATTCATAATTCAAAGTACATTAACAAAATGACATAAAAAGTGATTTACAGTCAAAGGATTAGCCTAATGACAAGGTGACATTAATGGTTCAGCCAATATTAAGGACCCAAATTACAAATGAAATCACATACCTGCAATGGTCAAAGGGCAATCTGCGAAACTCAGACTTCTGTGGATCTGCGAAAAAATATGAAGAAAAGGCAATTCATAATTTGTATAAAGCCCACTCCCCAAAAAGAAGACATTATCAGGTTCAATTGATTGAAAATTTGAACATAAAAAGTTATTACTGATTCCTTTCTCAGTTTTAAAGCTATCAATGTTACAAAGCCCCGTTTAAATTTACTTTGGCAGAGTTCGACAGGGATTACAAAAAGAATAAAAAAGGGGGTTATCTTGATACCTCCCTTAACAAAAGAGTTAATTGACTTACTCTTCAATTCACTCTTATATCAAAGGAGTAAAAATATTTGTTACACTCTTCGGTGCCTTCTCCTGTTTCTATTGTTTTCATCTCTTCTACAGTAGTTGCTATATAATTGAAACTAACCCAACAATTTTAAATATATGTCAGAGCAATTTTAAAGATATTTTATCATGTTATATAGATGTACATCCCATGTCTTTACCAAGTTACAAATAATATTAAAAAACACTGAGTTTCATTGCTATTCTTAAGGAAAGATCTGCAATCTCTTATAACAATGGTTAGATATAGCCTAACCTTTGAGAGACAGAGAAACAAAATGTCTTGGACTTGTCTAACAAGAAACAATTAACTTTAACTTTGATATGATTAATTAACTTAACACTGCTGATTCACAATGTAATACTTCCCCTTCTATCCATTTGTTGCAAATTGTCTAAGGCGGTCATATGATATTGTACATGAATTTAACCCCCCCCCCCCCAATATGCTGGCTACGAACGATAAAGCAGTGGCTCTTCCCTAACACGTGCCTGGGACAATTATATACAGCTTGTGCATACAGACCCTAACATTAGTGTGGAGCCCTGGATAAAGGTTTAATATCACTCTCACCAGTTTTCTTCTTGCCTCCATAGAATGCTGACCACTCCTTAGAAGTCACATACCTGTTTTATTATTAGAGAAATATCAAGTGTTATTTACATCTGTGTTGTCTTGCACATGTTTATAAAATAAAGACATACAAATGTACATCTACTGTATGAGGTTTGATAAACTTTACATCATACATACATCATGCAAAATGTATCACTGGAGTATAGACTGATATCCAGCCATTTTTAATGGTAATTGCTTTGTTTTTGGTTGGATTTCTAGGGTCTCTATTTAACCAGTTTGTAGAACTCCCCTGGCAGGGGTTGTACCTATTAACTTTACAATCTCATGAGGAAAAAACCACACTATAAAACAATTAGGTTATATAATTAATATCAACAATTTAATATAGATAATCAACATAAATAATCAAGGTTCGTATAATCATTCGGGCACACCAAAAATACACACTATATTCAAATATCTAAGGGAGCTAGCAACTTTCTCAGATGACAAGAATTAACATAAAAATTGCTTGAAAATGCTGAATACAGTATGCACTACTCGAACTAACAGACAGTGAATGTTAACACCCTCAGTCCTTCTCAACCTCGTGCATATTCAGCAATTTCGAGCGATCGGCGCTCTATAGCATGAATATTCATATTTGCTGCGCCGCTACCGCACATGCATGCATTCTCTTCGCCATTTTAAATCGACACTGCAACATGGAAGAATCGTTGGGATAAGACTCAGAATCACCCCTTTTTTCCCATCGAAGACTTCTTCAAATTATAATTTCAAGTGGTCATCCCGATGCTCAGAGGAGTCGAGCAACCTAGCTATTAAGTAAAAATTGTAAGTACTCCCTTTGCAGATATAAAGATAATATCGCCTAATCGGCTGTTTTAATAACCCCACGGTTGACTTACTGAAGCTCTGACGTCTTCGGCATCGGAGCTTTCTGGAGTTAAGGTTCTAGTTGATTGTACAGTAAAGGATTCGGCGCGTGCGTCCCCATCATCGGTACAGTAGACTCTATGCAATTATATTGTGCAGCAGCTTACTGTGAATCCGGTGAGAAAGTGTATATTATAAGTCTTCGTTTTTACTTTTAGGAAAAATACTCAAAAAAGATGAGAAAATTGACACGAAACAGGTAAGAAACATAACAACTTTTAAATCATGACATTATTCGAACAATTTAGAAAGAATTAGTTGATTTTCAATATGTTTTAGTAGGGTATCTCAACGCCGGAGTTCCGGGTCAAAGTCTGGATAGACTTCTGAACTAGCGCCAAGATAATTGCTTTTGGCGTTAGTTCAGAAAGTCTAGAAACCTTGACTTTAGTTTCTAGCCAAAATTTGACACGTAATTTTTTGGCTAGACTTCTGAACTAGCGCCTTGCCTTCTTTTAAAACGAGCCTCACATACAGAAACGCCTATTTGTCAATGACCTTCCAAAAGTTGTCAACTCAAATATTTCGATGTTTGCAGACGACACAAAGTTGTATGTCCGTGCTGATACTGCAGATTTAAGAAAGCAACTTCAAGAGGATCTGTCACGGATGGAAGAATGGGCTGAGAAATGGCAGCTTTGCTTTCATCCTGATAAGTGTACTGTTTTAAGGCTTGGGAAGTTACCGGCCGCAGAAGCCTCTACAGACTATTGTATGAAAAAGGGGACAGACTCTGTAACACTATCTGTTACAAACGTAGAAAAGGACCTAGGTGTCCTAGTAGATTCACAACTATCATTTAAAGATCATGTTTCCAAACAGTTCTCAAAGTGAATCAAGTACTTGGAGTTATCCGTAGGACATTTATGTACCTCAATACTGATACTATGCCGTTTTTGTTTAAAGGCCTCGTTAGGCCCATTTTAGAATACGGACGAGCCGCATGGTCCCCATACAGATTAGGAGAACAGAGGATGTTGGAAAGCGTACAAAGACGTGCAACAAAGATTATTCCTGGCCTTAGAAATTTAACATACCAGGAGCGCTTGACCAAACTCAAACTACCAACTCTTGTTCACAGGCGTAAAAGGGGGGACATGATCGATGTGTATAAGTACGTGAATGGCTTGTACACTGACTAGGGAGGCCAATGCCCAAATCTAACTTTTTAATTACGAATTTGTTTAAAATAAAACAAAGATTAAAAGAAAGCATTTACTTTCACTAAGAAAACTCACCCATCTGCCGACTCCAGAAGTTCCATAAAATAGGAGATATCCAGCTTTTAAGCACTCCCTTCCTTCTACGCCTTGGCCGTACGCAAGAGCCTTGAAACGATCAATTTCATGGTCCCAAAAATTACGTCGAGAATTAGACAGGCCCGAGGGAATAGGCGTGTCATTGACCGAACAACAAGTTCAAAACTTTGCGCGAAAGTACATTCATCTTTCGGCTAGCCTTGAATCGGTCGCACACACCATGGAGTTAACTCCATGCACACACCGAACCACTTCAGCCAGGCAAGCCGCAATACAGGCTGAAGTTGAAATCGAAGAATTCGAACCATCAATGCAATGTACGTACGACTACTACATCTACGAGTAAAAAAAGAAGGAAAGAACTAGATCTAATTCATTTATATTTACCTTAGAATGGTATTCCAATAACTTGATTTCCTCATGAGTATTCCTTATGATTTCAGTCGGAGATCTACTGTACAATCAACAAGAATTAGAACGACCTCCATAATTATCCATGCAGCTGTACAGCTCACACTCGGAGCGCTACACACATGACACCACTACAATACATGTATATCGCACGTACCATGTATAGTACAGCTGGGTCTCTCTTTCTCTTTCTCTCTCTCGATCTCTCTCTCTCTCTCAAGCTGTACGCGACAACTAACCATGTATCATAATCACATCATCCAATCATATCTTTCCGTCCTAACTTCTCAATTGGAGTATAGACTGCTCACGTAGACATTTTTTTACTGAAATATCCTTTTTAAACATTTTTCATATATGACTTACTGTACGAGCTCGACACTCGAGTCTCGTGCTGTGAGAATAAGGTACTGTGTGTGAGACTACGTCAAATTTGTTTTGCGCGCGATGAGACCGGACCTCATACATATTTATATTATGATGTCGCAAGACTTCTATTTTGGGCTGGAACAATGACGTGTCTGTTCACAGTTTTGCTCCCCAATTTGAGATGGCTCTAGCTATGGGGCTCAAACCAACGCAAGATTGACAAAAACATCGTACTCTATCTACCTTCGTATGTGCAGTTTGTAAAAATCTGCAATTAAAAAGATATAATCCTTTTTCGTTATATTTTCTAATTGTTAAAAGTGACATTTGAACACAACTGATATGTTAATCTCTATCAAAAGTTCTTTGATATTAAATTGATTCCATATTTTTAGGCGCTACCTTCAGTCATTGAGAAGGATTTTAGTGAGCTAACCTCATCGCCCTCTAGGACCCTTCTAGTTTCTCTTGTCCGTCCGTTATTTTCGTCTGCTAACAGAATTATTGGATCTAAAAACGTCAAAATCTGCAAGATCGTCAACAAAGGGTGAAAGACTGTTACAGATCCGTGATTATAGGTATGTTGTGGAGTGTGTAATTGTGTATTTGTTATACATTTGATTCCATAGATATTTGTTTTCTTTTTTTTCCCCTTTTTTTTTCTTCTGGTAATTTTCTGACTTGGACGACGAGCGCACAAATCGTAGGCGTAGAAGCCTTACGCCCGGGCATTGGCCTCCCTACACTGACTGTTCAAGAGATGCCCTTTAAGATGAGTACAGAAGATAGAACTCGAGGTCACTCTAGAAAACTTGAAAAGAAATATTCAAGGCTAGATATAAGAAAATACTTTTTTAGCAATAGAGTCGTGGAACTGTGGAACGGTCTCCCAGAAAAAGTTGTGGCAGCTGGGTCGGTAAACTCTTTTAAGAATAGACTTGATAGTCACTGGTCAAAAAGTGTACCTGTATTCTGTAACTGAGTGTAAGCCTTCTGGGGTCCGTTCCTACAAACCGTCATAAGTCTAACTTCTTGACTATCCCATTGAAACGCGTGTTAATTCTATAACACACGTTTCAATGGGATAGTCAAGAAGTTAGACTTATGACGGTTTGTAGGAACGGGCCCCTGTATGAGCCGGTCTACTCTAGGACTAGGTGTTGTCTATTGTCTCATGTTATTACACAACCTCCTCCCTCCACAAATAGCAGAAATCACGGAAGAATCCTGGATCGATGAACAGGCTTAGACATACAACATCGTGTATTAAAGTAAAGTAAGTAAAGTAAATGAATCCCCGGCCTAGCAATGCAATGGGGCGCAGTGTGAATGCAATGGGGCGCAGTGTGAACCCAACGCGATCGCGACGGGCTTCGGCTTCGCCCCCGAGCCTGGGGAGCGGCACAGCCCAATCATGACAACACGGCGGCAGACCTCATTTCGTGTTGAGCCAAGCTGATTTGCCGATTATTGATAAGTGATAGTCATCTGGGAATCGTAGAATCTTGAGCAAAAATAAAAAATGACTTGATACTTACATCTTATCCGACTGATGTTGTCTTTTCCCCATCTTGACACTTAATTATCAATGTTTCCCAAAACAAGGTAAAAATATAAAATAATTAACGGAGAAATCTTGTACAGTTCTTTGCTCTGGTTTGTAATGTACATGTATGCACGTCGTAGCGCTAGTAATTACCGTCTCGCTGAGTAGAAAAATAAAAAGGAAAATGGTGCGAAGCTCAACGGGGTCTATTCGCATAAGCCCCCCTTCATATTTTGTATGTGTGTATTTTGGAGCAAAACGAATAAAAAATTATGCCACTGGCTGACCTAAAAAAGTTAACCTTACCCCCCCCCCCAACGGAGCAAAATGTCAATTTTTCAAATAACGAAACAAAAAAAAGAAAAAGAAAAGTGTCTTCTTACCTAGTCGATGCGAAATTTTCGGCCCGATTTAAAAAAAGTTAACCACCCCCACCTTGAAAAAATCCTGCGTACGCTACTAGACTGATCTAGGCTAGACCGATCCACTGGATCGCTCCAGAGGCACGCTTCGTTTATCAATTCAATAAACAATTCAATGGGCAATGAAACATCATAAAACTATGACATTTCAATACAACGATTACAAAACAAGTATAATACATAATTCATTATGAACAGACTTCATAAAAACACAAGTGGATAATCAGAAAATGGTGAACACATTATTGTTCATGTATTTGTTTGTTTTTACATTTTTATTATAAAATTTAGAACAATCCATGAAATATAGAACATGAGAACATAAACATGAAAAACATTACAAAAAACCAATAAGAGCATCAAACAGTATGATATGGTTCTACAGGATAATTTAAGTTTATGTTCACACACTCACGGGCTAGACCGCTCTTGTTGCTATGGTAACCCGGGGAGGGGGAGGGGGGGGGGGGGGTACTCACATATCGAGACATATTGGTGCATGTGCCGCTTTGGGGTCTGGTCGCTATTCATAAGGACAGTTATTCATAAGGACCGCTATTCATAAGGACCGCTATTCATAACGTGGAACTTAATTCCTCTACCTGCAGGACCGCTATTCAAAATAGGAGAAGATGGTCACTATTCATAAAGATATAAGGACCGTTATTCATAAGGACTGCTGTCAGTGGCGGATCCAGGGGGGGGGGGGGGGGGGGCACGGGGGACACGTGCCCCCCCCCCCCCCCCCACGGCCAAAAAAAATATGTTGAAATCAGCCCCAAATTCGCCCCAAAAATGTGCTCTTACCGCCCCCCCCCCCCCCCACCGCTTATTCAGCGGCTGGCTGAGTCATTGCGATTTTTGGGGACAAAAAAAAGTGCTCTTCTCATGGAAAGGTCCGCTATTCATAATAAATAATCGGGGTCGCCAATTGAGGGTCAACTCACAAAGACCACTGTTCATAATACGAAATGAGGGTCAGTATTCATAATAGGAGTAGAGGTTCGCTGAAAAGATGTATCACCAGAGATGAAAAGAGAGGAAAAGGACAGTTATTAGAAAAGAAAAGAGGCACTTGTCCTATGTAAAAAGGGGCTTTTGTGGGAACCTTTAAAGAGTGGGTGGCACAGTGCAACCCCCTCCCCCACCGGGAATGCCGCCTCTGGCATAATGGGCAAAAATGAGAGAAAAGACAGGAAAATCATGTCATTTTAGCAACATTTGTAGTTACTTGTATCGAATTAAAAATAAACCACGTTTGATTTTTTTTTCGGGGGGGGGGAGGGTCAACTGCCCCCAAGCCCCCCCCCCCATTAGTACGCCAGAGATAATTTACATACCACCTGACTGTCAATTTATCATACACATTGAGAAAAGGAATATATATATATATCGCACAAGGCATTCATTGGTATGGGTGGCAATTTTTTTGCTGTAGTAAAATCCTTTAAAATCAGAGGAATCCTGAGTTATTTTTGATATTTATTCCTTGGAAGTGTCTTTTAGATGTCTCTTAGCACTATTTGAGGAAAGATTTTGTATTTTTGACTGCTAGATTAATTGAGACTTCTTAATCAAGCTTTTCTCAGCTTTTTGGGTGGAGATTTATTTAGTCCCACTTGTGCAGTTTTGTGTTTGTCATTTGACATTGGTCATTTTACCTGCCTGCATCGTGTACTATATACTGACTGCTCACTCATGGATTTAATGGACTTTATTCTCTGAAAACTCACAGTGGTGGATTTATTTATTAGCAAGAGAAGTGATATAGGTCTACTGGTCCAACTTGAGATTTCAGATTTGATCTCTACCTTTGGCTTTGGAGGGAGAGAAAGAGAAAAAAAAAAAAGAAAACAAAAATGGCCACCAGAGGCAGAAAGACAAGTGTCAGCAGGAACACTGGACGTAAAGGAAGTGTAAATGAAAAGACTTCAGCAACCGATAAAAACGAGAAACACAACCAAGCCCAAGGTAGGAAAGAGAACAAAGATAATTTCAGTTGTGGAAGCTGTGGTATGATTGTACTGGATGATGATGCAGCTTTAGAATGTGAACTTTGCAACTTTTGGTACCACTGTACCTGTCAAAAGATATCCACAAAATTGTACAACACCATAAGTGAACTTGACGAAGATGATGATGGTGTCCACTGGTACTGTAAAACTTGCAACAAGACTGCAAAAAGTATGATGACGATGATGACGTCGCTGAAGATACAGCACACCAAGTTGGAATCCAGTGTGGCTGAGCTGCGAGAAGAGATGCATGAGTGCAAGACAGGGTGTGTCCAGTCTCACTCAGAGCCTTCGGCAAGACAGGGAGGTGGAAGATGCGAGACATGTTTGGCAGACAAGGTAGCCCAGTCATGGCTAATCCAGACCAAATTGATCAAGCCGAAACATATGAAATTATGAACAAAGTGATGAAAGAACGGTTCGATGAAATAGACGAGAAAGAGAAGAGAAAAACTAACATAATTTTCTTTGGAGTACAAGAGTCAGCTAGTGGAGAGCCAGCAACAAGGAAAAGAGACGACGAAACGAAAATCAGAGCAATGATTGATCGTTTACCCAATAAAAGTCTGGAGATCAGAACGCTGTACAGACTGGGGAAGAAGGAAGACACTAAGACTAGACCGCTCAAAGTAGTAATGAACAACCAAGCCATGAGAGATGAAATCTTGCAGAAATTCAGAAAGGGTGAACTAGACCTTAGTGCATATGACGAGGGCGTTGTGCAGCTATAGAGGGGACAGAACCAAGACAGAGAGAGAAGAGTACAGGAAGCTTAGAAATGAACTCAGGGAAAGGAAAGAAAGAGGAGAGAATGACCTTGTCATCAGGAATGGACAGATTAGAAAGCAGACTTTTCGTCCCCACGGCGAAGAACCTGCATAGAAACCAGAACCACAACACCAGCACTGCACATACACGCACACGCACTAGTAGAGAAGAGCACCAAAGCACTCCTTTTAACCTTTCAGTTATGTATACAAACTGTGACTCTGTTCTAAATAAGAGAGCAGAATTACAAACTTTGATTTTGAACACCAATCTAGATATTATTGCGCTGACTGAGGTTTACCCCAAAAACTCGCCTGAACGAATTCAACCATGCGAATTGAACCTTGATGGGTACCAGATGTTTCTACCAGAGAGATGTAAACAGAATGCGAGAGGAGTTATCATGTATTTGAAAAATGGTATAGCAGGATCATTGGTGGACCTAGATGAAAACTTTGACGAATCTGTTTGGGTCGAGATAACGATAGGGGAATCCTCTCTTCTTATTGGATGTATCTATAGGAGCCCGTCCAGTGTAAGTGAGAACAATGATAACTTATGTAACCTACTCAAGAAGTCATGTGAAAGGAGATACACACATTACGTTGCAGTGGGTGACTTCAATTACAAGGAAATCAACTGGGATAACGACACAGTGAATGGCAGTAACCTGAGAGGAAGTCACACATTCCTAACCTGTGTCAGAGACTTATTTCTGTATCAGCACATTCACTGCAACACTTGACCTGATTTTTACCAGAGACGAAGACACAATAGACAACATTGACATCAACCCACCCTTGGGTAAGAGTGATCATGTAGTACTCCAATTCAGACTTGAGGTAAATGCAAGTTCTTCAGAGAAAGAGAACAGCAAAAAGAGAAGCTCCTATCACGGAGACTATGATGAAATGAGGAGAAGACTAGAAATGATTGACTGGGAAACGGACCTAAATAACCTTTCTGGTTTAGAAGCATGGAATCATTTTGAAAAGACAATGCTTTGTTGTATAGAGGACCTCATACCAATCAGAAGAGTATCTCAAAAGAAAAGACCAGAATGGATGACCAGCAGCGCTAAAGAGGCAGTACGAGACAAACATAAGGCATGGAACAAATACAGCAAGAGAAAGACTGATACAAATTGGAGCTCATATGTTGACAAAAGAAATGCCGCAACTAAAGGAATGCCAAAAGTGACTTTGAGAGTAAAATTGCAAATGAGGTAAAAACCAATGCCAAGTCCTTCTGGAAGTACGTAAAAAGTAAAACCAAGACTCGAACAGGAATTCCTGACCTGCAGATGGAAGACGGTAACTGGGTGAGGAATGATCAAGAGAAAGCAGATGCCCTCAATTCATTTTTTGGAAGTATTTTTACAGAAGAGGACTTGGTGAATGCTCCAGACATGGATCCTTACCAAGTAGAATCATCCTTAAACGATGTCGAGTTTACAGAGGAAGTAATTGTGGACATTTTATCTAAATTGGACATAGACAAATCACCAGGCCCAGACGATCTACACTCCAGAGTTTTGAAAGAAACGTGTCACCAGATTGGAAAACCTCTTCAAATGATCTTTTCCCGACTATTCAAAGAAGGCAGCGTTCCAGCTACATGGAAAGAAGCTACTGTGGTCCCAATCTTTAAGAAGGGAAAAAAGAGCCTACCAGGGAACTATAGGCCGGTGAGTTTAACATCAATTATCTGCAAAACAATGGAGAAGATTATTCGAAGCAAGATGATCCAACACCTAGAACTCAATCACCTATTCACTGACGACCAGTACGGCTTTCGCAGTGGCAGATCCTGTTCAACCCAATTGACTGTTGTCCTTGAGCAGTGGACCAAGATTCTTGATGATGGCCATGGAATAGACTGCCTGTACTTGGATTTCCGTAAAGCATTCGACAGTGTGCCTCACCAGCGTCTACTTACCAAGGTTAGAGCAAATGGAATGGAAGGATGTCTTATCAAGTGGATTGAGAAGTATCTGACAGGCCGCAGTCAACGAGTGGTGGTGAATGGGAAGAATTCAGAAACCTGCGAGGTAACAAGCGGCATACCGCAAGGAAGTGTCCTCGGTCCGGTCTTGTTCAATATCTACATTAATGACCTACCATCTGTTGCCCAGAATTCTACAGCGAAACTATTTGCTGATGACACAAAACTATACAGGGTTGTAGACAATGAAGAGGATGCTAAGCTACTCCAACAGGACTTAAATGACATCGTTCAATGGTCAAGTAATTGGCAGCTACCATTCAACGAAGGAAAGTGCAAAGTGATACACTATGGAAAGAGGAACAAGAAGTTCGCCTACACTATGGAATGCCCCGACGGGAGAAAAGATGTGAAAACGGACGAAGGAATGGGAGAAAAGGATCTGGGGGGTATTATTTGACTCAAATCTGTCTTTCTGCGCCCATGTAGCTGATGTCTCCAAAGAGCCAATATCAAGTTGGGAATCATCAAACGTTCTTTTTTATCCCTTGGGTCCAGTGGCATGCTACAACTATATAAGACCATAGTACGCCCAACACTTGAATATTGCAATGCAGTCTAGAGACCAACGTACCTAAAGGATCAAGATCTATTGGAAAAAGTCCAGTAACGTGCTACACGACTCATCCCAGATGTGAAACATCTAAGCTATGAAGAAAGACTTAAGACACTCAAACTACCATCACTAGAGTACCGTAGACAGAGGG